>JASANN010000205.1:515942-566941 GCA_031762395.1 Calameuta pygmaea | reverse complement strand
GCCTGCCTGCCTGCCTGCCTGCCTGCCTGCCTGCCTGCCTGCCTGCCTGCCTGCCTGCCTGCCTGCCTGCCTGCCTATTTTTCTTTGAATGCATTAATAGGCTGTATAGATTATTCTCATAACAAGAATATAGTGATACGTATTCTTACAGATGTCGAACTAACCCGAGCTGTAGATTGTATTCAGAGGCTCGGCAGGAAGTAGGCGTTCGATGGAATTCGGCCAAGGTAGAAGCCAAGCAAAGGTGGAAGTCGCCCATTACGTCCTTTCGTTCGTAAAAGCAAACGCGCGTTACGTGACGCCGCGATACGTGCGTGCGTTTAACGCAGTGGCGCATGCCCGAACCCCATAGGCCTAAGACATCTCACGCATTTCCGGCGTCGCATTATCGACGTCGATCTGTTTTCCAATAGCCATAGTACGACCCATCTCGGAGGTGGCTGAGAGAAAATTTGGAAAAAGGGGTATTGGGTGCGCTTAGAAATTTATACTGTCTTTTTTTTATTTATACCAATATACCGTACGCTATTTTGATATTAATTTTTTGTACATTGATTTTTTCCATTTTTTTTGCGTTATCCGTTACTCTAGCTGTTCGTGTACCTATGTCACGGGTGTGTCGGCTGTTTATCAGTTTTATTTCACCACCCGGTATACTGACACGTGAGATTAACACAATGTAGAAACAAGCACTGCAGTGTAGTAACCATACACTGTATATATACTTTGTAGACCCTGCATACCTTGCATATAGGTGGTTACATGAAAGCGTGTACTTATACATGACTAGGCTATATATATTATGTGTTTGCTATCAGATATATGCATGCTACTGAATTGTTCTGGAAATGTTTCGGATAAGTTAGCGGGACTGGCTTCTTTTATGTTTGATGCATTTTTACGTGTATATAGGTTAGCTTAAATTAATCATGTGTATATCACGTGCTTATGGGTAATTAAAGTTAACATTGGATGATGACTAAATTACTCGAGTGATTAGTCAAATACACAGATCAAGGTAGATATTATCATATTAAGTACTTTAGTACTATATAATAATTGATACATTTAAAAATACATCAATCGTATACGCAATTTCTTTTAATGACTTTTGAAACACAGTTTTTTATATAACGATGCAATTTTTTTTCTCAAAATGCTATCTGAATATGATATTCCCGTTGGTAGTGGTGGTGGTGGTGGTGGCGGCGGCAGCGGTGGTGGTGGTGGGAGGAGAGTATTCATCGAATGGATTTTATGAATCTAAACACGCGGTTGAATTGACTTCCTGCGTCTTCGTCCCTTGTCAGAATACCAAAGTCTTATAAGGTAAAGAAAACATGGCTGCCATGTCGAACCTTTTTCGTGACTATGATCCAGGAAGATCATCCTAGAGGTACAGCGAGATATCGCAAATGTATATACGTGGATCTTCGTAGCTGCGATTGCTGCCTTAATGATATACGTTCGCGATGGACGATCGAGGCGTTAATTACAAGCTCGTAGATTTCGCGTCGACTCGAGACACACATAAGTTTGCGATTTACATAATATAATAGGTAGTTAAGTACGATTTATCCTTAGATAAATCTGTGAACGGTCAGGTGTTTCGCAGGGTCCAATGGGGATGTAATATCGAGAAATTCCTTATTGGATAAGAACTCCCGTTGCTGTTGACCTCACGAGAAATACACGAGCGTCGTCTTATCTTTTATGGAGATAACGAAGACTTATTACTTATTGAGGATCATTTTTAATTTTCAGAATGCACGTGGCTCGTTTGTGTGTAATAATTGAATTTAAATTTATCACCAAACCTCTAATTGTTATTCGGTCTCATTTATAATCTTGGTAACCTGCTCATCCCTTTTACCTATGTACTTTCTTCGTATGCATTTACTGCACGTGGTAATATAATTTGATAATAAATTGCATAGCGATAACTGCATCGCTGCACTTTCAATTATACGAATGGATTAATTTCTTTATTCTGCTATACTTTTTTGCTGTCACGATTTTTCATTGCACACAGTCGCTACTCGTATACGTAGTATAAATGTGGTGCATCGGAAATCATAAAATTCCTATACCCTGTTCATGATAGTATAGCTGGTAGTCAGTGAAGACTTGGTGTGGTGCAACGATACGTCTGTTTACCAAAAGTCAACTCAAGTTTCTTGGCACGTATCGTGCATTGCGTACGCTCCTTTAACGTTCGGGTAGAGATTAGAGAGATAGGTATTCTCTATCCAAATAGGATGGACTACGTCATCGGGAATATTATTTTGAAAAAGGTATCAAAAGTCCTGACTAGAATCCCACATGATATATTCGCGTTAGCTTGGATGTCGTAAAGATTATGACTTGTGAGATATAAATAAAAAAATTTTTACGACAAAAAATTTTTCTTTTTCTTTTCCAAAAACCAAAACAAAGTTGCACGATAATTAGCATTTATTATTACTAAATTGCATTTATGATACTATTTACCGGGCATGGTGATAAATACGGTAGTGAAAATTGACTGTTTCCTAATGGTACTTTCACTGCTATAAAAATATCGTACGACCAACCATGACACAGATTACATGCATTTAGATGAATATTGCAACTAACTTCACAAACACAAATAACACTGTCGCTATTCTCAGAGATGCAGTGCAATCTCGATGCAAATATTAGCATCGCCATATAGATATACGCATTAAGTACAAGAGCTCTGCGGTACACAGTATATTCGAAAGTAATCGTGTTCGGTAAGACTCGTAAATGGCGACCTTGATGCAACGTGCAGCAAACCTCAAGGCTGCAGCGTCGTGAAGTTCACAAAGGCATAATTGTATTTTCAATAATACGTAGTAGGGGATGTCGCACTACACACGCACACACGCCCGCGCGCACACACACACACACACACACACATCGGACAGGATTCTGCGAACGATCATGCAACCAAAAGATCTCCTAAGGGTATAATATATATACATACCAATTACACAGGCAGAACCAGGTTATCCACATTGGAGCTGCAGTAGTTCTACCAACCAAACGGTACCCACGTAACAGAATGGCTGGGCAGTGTTTTCAAGCCATAAATCGCGAGGCATTGGGCAAGGCGGGAACTAATCGACTCTCGATTCCATTCCGTTTCGTTTCATTGCGGTTTCCTTCTATCAATTATTTCGAATCTGAAATCGTGCCCATAAATCCACGGAATCAGGATACGGTGGCGGTGGTGGTAGCGTTATTACGTTGCCTGCCTGCCTGTTGCCTTCCTTTCCCTAACCGCTCACAGGTATAAGCATAAGTACGACATATACAGGGTGTTCCGAAAGTCATCCTTTATCACTTTCTAACAGCATAACCAGATGATTTATTTTTTGCTCGCTTATCCTTCTCGATTTTATTATCGACTCTGCATTCTCGATAACGATTATACACATTTTATATATTTTTATCTTCATCTATATGTTTTATCGCTCGCAAAGCGTACAAGCCTTATTCGCCTCATATGCGTGACTCCCCCCGTATATCAGTTGATCTCGCGCGACGCGTATCTGTCCGCTATGCGGATATACGAGCGTCGGGGCGCATTTCATTAGAAGGGGCTATCGGACGAGCGTCGTTAGAGGACTTTAATGCAGATAAATACACGTCGTCCTCGCGTGACCCAGCCTTTACACGCGATCTTCCGCCTCGTAATAACGTCATTCTCGCTCGGGAGGCTTGAGGATATCAGCGAGCGACAATCGGTCCCTATCTTGAGAACCACTGATTTTTCGAAAGGTCTCTACCGCTCTAGGAAATGCTCTGTGAATGATGCGCCTCTTAGGAATTTTGCAGAATCCCGCAACCATTACGGAACTAAGACATCGAGCGCAATTGATAACAGATCACGTGCAGTCATTTAAATTCTTTGAAAACGCACCGGGAACCCAGATGTCGCAATGCAAAATACCTCGATCACATATCTTCATTAATAATTAAAAGTTTCAGCCACAAGATTCAATGCAACATATATCAATTTCCACTTATTCTAATCATCCTGTTTATTTACATAACCGGACGTTATTAGTTTATTACCAAAAAAAAAGAAACATCATCGATATCTATTTGTCCATTACGTCAAACTTGTATGATTATGAATCATAATTAGTGATAATTTTTGTATACACATATACATATATGGATCCACACGATTCTGAATAAATGTAATCGACTATGATCGTCGTAACGTATGAAAAATTCGACAAGTAAATCGCATCCTGATTTATCCGCTGAGTTACATACGTGATATCCGCGTGAATGCACCAGACATTTCAGCCTCTGGTTACCAGCTTTGCAAGCGCCTGCAAGCTGGCCGATTTGGCTTTATTCAAAGCCTCCCGTTATGCAGCGTGGGGTTGGCATCCCTGCGTAGGTGTATACGTGCCTCTGGGTTTTCGGTAGCAACGCACGTATGGATAACGCATACAATAGATACGGGCCATTGGTGCAGGTTAATACAACTGCAAGTACATATGCACGTGGTTGTAAGTGGGTGCAACCGCTACGTAAATAACTTTCGATAAGCCCACCTCAGACAACCACCCAGCTACCGAGAGGGCCCGTATTCCCGTGGGAGTTTGCACTCCCGTGGGACTTAAAACGGAGCAGAAGAAGTTCCGACTTTAATGCCCCGTATAGATATAGAAAGTAGCGAGACTTTGCACAGCCAAGTTTCACGTGGAAGTTTACTATACATTGCGGCTGCAGATTATCGGGCATATCCGTTAACGTTAAGTCGAATGAGATTAAGGCGCAACGAGATTTTATTGAATTGCACAATTTGTGGGTTGAGCAATAATTCACTATATGAAACCGTTAATAAGACTAATCATAACTACACCATAACCCATCATTCGCAATACCGATCGCTGATATTTCATCTGACTCGTATTCTTAACCAAGTGGACTAATGCCTGTTTGGAACTCGTGATGTATATTTGCAAGAAGTAGCTATTGCGTCTTAGCAATAGCCACTTCTTGCGAGCGAACAGTTTGCACGTGCACAGCGAGCCTTTCTGCTTCTGAATAAAGTCACTGGCCCATTTCTAAATGTCAAATAACCCATGAGCATTCTGGGTGCATATGCAAGTGAGCAACACGCACAGTGTATCGGTTTGAATATCGCAACGTCAGCACGTAGCTGGTAAACAAAGCAAAGAGCCAGTGTAAATCGTCGTAACCCTAACCTAATCTGTGTAGAAAAAGAAAAAAAAAAGAAATCATAAAGCCGCAAGGTGGTATCGCTCGCGAGGCAAACACATGACCGATACATGAAAGTCAACCGTAAAAGACTCGACTCCAATTCGTCGTCGTTTATCAACAGATTTTTTGTCGTGTCCTCAAACACGAGTTCCTCGAATACCGATGCCAATTATATTAAACATAAATCAATTATAACGAGACTACGTGGTCGCAATGTGTAAGGGACCAATTCTTCAGGATGGATTTTGGGCTCGCTCGATCAGGGCCCATGCCCACCCGTTTAAACCGCACCCGTGGTATCGAACCGGCAATGTAATCTGGACGCTGCCTGGACGCAAGGTAACCCAACCCAACCCTAGTCTTGGATAAACGCAAACAACGTATAACGAATTCCGCTACTGTGTGACTACGTGATTCAGCGGTGTGTCTATTCGTGTCCTAGTAAGGCCGCTACGATTAGCAGGAGCGATAAAGCAAGGGCCTTATTAGGTAGGCCCAAGTACGTGTATCTTATAGAGAGGACCAAGCCCCTCTTGCTCTGTACCACCTTTTGTACTACTCCAGGCCTCCTACTCGAACATTGTCTTTTTCTTCTTCTTCTTCTTTTTCTTCCTCTTTATTTGAGTCGTCGTGGCTATGTGCGCTAAAGCCGAATGAAAATGTATGAACGCGATATCCACGGATGGGGAAGGGAACCAGATGAGATATGCACCTTCCACCCTATACCCACCTATATCTCTTCTTCTTCCGTTCTCCACCCAGTATAATGCACACGTGTACCAACTGCAGATGGTTTGCGCGTCTAGTAGTTTTGTTTTCATGGCCGAGTCGGCTGCCGCCTACCGAGACCTTCTGCACCTGACTGGATACCTACGATAAATTTCTGTACAAGAAGGCTTTGCCCTTTTAAGCGCGGGACCCAACGCTAAGAGAACCTCAATGCTATTTCAGCCTCATGTGAATACCTATGATCTTTGATTAGATCTTTTTCATCTGGCTGATGCCGATAGCTTAGGTGAGGTTACGTATACGTTTCCGCTTATTCTTTTTTTACCTCGAAGGATCCTCGTACCAGGACCATTCGAGAGTTTAAAGGTGACTGAATTTATTCTGGGTTTTATACATGTATTTATCGAGTCGCTCTTAACGACTTCATCGGCACGGATGAATACTGTAGATTGCGCTATAGTGTCGGAATTTATACTCTGCCACAAAAGATCCTATCTGGTATCGGCGTCTCTTGTCGTAATGCTTGGGACTCTCTTCGGTAATCAGTATTAATGGGTGTTCGATTTATTCGGTGAAGATAGTGGATACTCAAAAGGTCAGCACGATTTACTTCAAATATTTACGCCATAGGGCATGCTGGTTATTCAGAACGCGATTGAGGTTGTTAGACATGAAAAACTTGGGTTGCGGTAGCAAATGAAAATGGCGCCTGTGGTTAACGCAACAATAGCCTCGATGGAATTTGTGATATGAAGAAGTAAAAGTTTCTTGTTTCATTGCACGAGGGTTGGGCTTGGCTGTATTATTTTCTGAATAGTTTATGAGGTGTAATAATTATAGGAGGAGTGAGAATGAAAATGGCTGGACAGGGCCATTGTCCAGGCTGTATGGTCGAAAAAAAAACCAAGGAACAAGGGCTTTATACATCAAGCCGACCTCAAGCCCCTTCCCAATTACTGGTGAAGGATGCAGGGTTCCTATTAACATAATTTCCTGACCCAGCGCGCTCGGGTAATAGTGTCTAATTAATTTTTTACACCCTTCGCAGGCCGGCGTATCACGCTTTCTCGAATAAAAGCGCCTTGGCAAGTTAGCGCCCGATGCGAGCAGCGATTATCACAACTCCCTTTCGACACGAAAGGGTTGCGTCCCTTACCGATTTCACGCCTCCGTGCCTCAGCACTTTCTCAAACCCAACCTAAAACACTTTGTCGACGATCCTTTTTTATGGAAGTTCGTTATCAACCGTGACTCCCGCGTTAAGAATGATGGACATGGTAAACCATGATACGAAGAGTTCTTTAATTTTTTTCACAAGACGAACGTATCGCGGGCGAACGTATCTTAATTAGGTTGCAAATAAGCCTCAGCTGGAATAACATACGTGAAGTGAACCATCAGCAGGAACAGTGTGAATACGAGAAAGATCAGCTCTCACGTTTCTCGAAAGCCTAAGCCGAAGTTCTTCTCCACTTCGTGAAGTGGACACTGATGCGGGTCGTAGGTGGGTAGGCAGATAGGAAACTAGCTACGTCTTCGTATGTAGGTACCAACCCAACCAGCCCAAGATAGAACGTGGAGATGTACCAATACCGTAAAGCCTACACGAGGCAAGAAACATTACTTGACTTGCGACACGCCGTGTCGCAATTCAAGACGTCGCCGCTTGGAAAGTTTTGCTGAAAATATTTCCGCATGCTAAAGACACATCGTCCCTTCGAGTGTTGAGACTTTCTTGAATGAAGGAGGCGGAAGCCGATGATAAAATTTGCCATTGTGCGACATCAGCACCTCTTTCCAACTGTTGAATCACTTGAGCTAAGTTAGGTTAGGTTAAGGCTTTCTCTAACCAGCCGGAGAGCTTTTTCTTCTTTCTATCGTCAGATTAACCTGCGTGACCGATGACCCCGAAGCCATTGCGCGTATCCTCGTGTATAGTTCGCCAGATACGTTAGAAGCGACTGCGAGGAATAAGCATCCCGTCATCAAGTGTTGCGAACATCCGCGCCCCTAGCGGCAATTATATGCGCAAATAACACGGTGAAGCGTAGCTTATTGAGAGGCTCGTTATGTGACGGAATTCATTGATGGCGTTAGATGTTTTCAAAAATTCAAACGCTACAAGTATTTTACAGTTGGTCGCTGATTGGAAACTTTCGTTAATTGAGCCTGTAATTTTGAGTTATGTTTTAGAAATTTTTCAAATTCTTTTCCTTCGTGTGCTGAAACTGTTATTCGGTCTTGAAGTGGAATTCACCGAGTGTTTACATATATGAGACGGCCGGAAATTCTGGCGTGGCTGGCTCTGTGCAATGTGTCGTCCTATGAAGAGAGCCTAATACATTGAAAACATGAGATACAGATATAAAGTCCCACTGGACGGACCCACAGTAGCCGAATTCGAAACGTGTAAGTAAAAGCCTCTTGGGACTAGTCCTTCTAGTTGAAGTGGAAGTAAGTAACACCGTGGAATGTCGGGTCTTTCGTGGGATATCTGAGACGCGAAGTAGGCAGAGTGTCTTGGCGGCGCCGTGAAGCGTTGGAGTCGGGTCGTTTGTATTCAAATCTGGTAAATCGGAGTTTCGTAAGGGCTAGGTTGAGACGGCGTCGCGGCGAGTGGCACTCAACATACCTGAAGAGGAGCCGAACGCGAGCGTTGGAAAGTCATCGACTGGACATTTTTCTTTTCTTACTTTTTTAATTTAAAAAAATTTTTTTTATTATTTAGTTAACTCAAGTGTCCGTGAGTGGTTTTTGACAGCAGCGCCACAGGATTAATGGAAGTCAAATAGAGCTTCGAACTGTTTGCCGAAAAGTGATAGGGCCTTTTTTCTTAGTACCCTGTCGCAGCTGCCTCTGCGCTTTTGTGGGGCCCGAAAACGAGTCAGGAGTAAAGAAATTAGGCCCATAATCTTTGGTAATGGGCTCGCTGGGGTCGCTCGACAAATAATTATCAACGCCAACCGTAGGTAGACATAGGGCGTTGGCTGTCACAGTATTACGAATAGACAAGGAAGGAGCAGCGTAGCACGATGAGAAGGCGAAGAAGAAAAATAAGATAACAAAACGTAATACGATAACGAATGAAATTGGGACTCTGTTGGTTACAAATTATTATGATAAGATTCGGCCTTATGAAAACGGGCTCGTTTAATTATTGCCAATCGATTCGTAGCTGAACCCGTGATTAAAGGCTTTTTATTAATAGGGCCTTAAGTCCCACTCTCTCGTGTGCCATTCTATCTTCAAATATCCAGCCGATCTTATACTTGTAACGAGTCTATCTCCGCTATACCATTCTAGCTGGGAGTGACGCTTAACTCTCAG
The DNA here is from genome assembly GCA_031762395.1 of Calameuta pygmaea. NCBI lineage: Eukaryota > Metazoa > Arthropoda > Insecta > Hymenoptera > Cephidae > Calameuta > Calameuta pygmaea. The sequence continues at coordinate 557,635 of JASANN010000205.1, read as the reverse complement.
CACTAAAACTGACTCTACGTTGCAGTGCCTCAGGATAGGAAACGTCACGTCATACCACGCCGGTAACCGCGATGACCACGATAACCCTCGATGTAAACGAAACGTGCAAGGCAGGGCCGGCGCGTGCGAGTTTCTCGCCTGCTCATACTTCCAGGAAGTGGTTTTCGATCTCCAGTCATGCTAGGAATATTCCTTTGCTTGAAAGAGAACGAGTTATTTAGTCAAGTAGATACTACCACTAGTACAGACCAATACAAGTACGTGATCTAGGTTAGTCCGAACAGCGTCTCCAGTTTACGTAGACAGTTGGTACACAATTTCCAAACCTCTATGGACCCTGACTTGCAGTATGGACTGTGTATAAGTCAACTATTTTAGAATTCTATGAAATATTAAATTACCAATTAATCTTGTCCCATGAATATATCAATACAAAAGATGAAAATATAATAAAAGCAAACACTAAAGTTTAGGTGGGTCAATATTCACCTTGATACCCAACCTAAATTTTTCACCTTAAAAATTTTTGTTAACCGCAATTATTATTCCACACCCTGAACCGACTGAAACGTCACACGTTACTCGCATTCTACCACATCTAACCTATCAGCGGTGTTTCTACTTGATTCCTGAAGTTCGAAGCGTATGCACTCGTGATTGCATTTATATGGATCAGATCGTCAGGCAGTAAAGAAGTATAAAAATGACGACCCGGAAAAGCGCAAGCAGCTTCGTTTTGCGAGAGTCCATCTAAAAATCATTGATTCATGTGCCGCGTGCGGCATGGTACATGGCTCAGAATGCAGACGTACGTCCTCGCTTGTCCGTACTTCCTTTCTGGGTGCTTGGGCCCTATTCAGGCCCACCGTCCCAGCCCTCGTTCAGCCCGCTGCAGCCTACGGTGATTACCATATTGCATGTCACATTGTCGGCGCACCCCACGAAGAAGAGTCTAACCGCATCGCAATATACCCAAGGGCTACGGCAGCTATAAACCACTGCAATTCTATCTTAGTTCTTTGAGTCGCTTTTGCGCATGCGCGCTACGGTGGATAAGGCCCTTTTGTAGGACTCATCAAAGAACCTAACCTCTATCCATTCATCCTCTTGAATTTAACGATCATCTTGTCAAATTACGGAACTATGTACTTGGAGACCAATTGAACTTTTTTAAATTTATTTCTCATGATTTCTATGTATGATTATTTTTGCACACACATATACACATATACGTGTACTATACATATATGAGAGATTCTTATTCATGATGACGTTTACTTAAAAATTGAGTTATACGATAACAAAGCTTCGTCGGCGGTCTGACAACTTTTCTAAAATACGAGATGCAATATTCCAGCTACCGTTGTCGTCCTGCATGCACCCGGATACTCAAGATGGAGTCGTGTGCAAAAGTGCGTTCTCGCGGAAACTTTGCTAACTTCAATATCTCAAGTTTTCTCGTATGTATCTTTTCCGTGCGGCGGATCGCCTGTAGCGTGTTTTAACACGGGTGTTTGCAGATAGCATATCTACCTCATGAAACCGTTGAGAGAAGTTGAGTGAAATTAAAGAAAAAATTTGTTGAAACGAATCTTTAAATTGAATGGGAAATAAGAAGTCCAATATGGCCGTCCTCACTTTACTTTATCGTTGGAAGATGACGCTACGTTATTATACCGCGTCATTCGGTGGGAGAAAATGGTGAGTGGCGAGTGGCTCAACCGCGTGAAACCTGATGAAGAGTGTCCACTTTCCAGCCTACGCTATTACTCCATCTGAATTATGCGATCGGTGAGCCGCGTGCCTCTCGTGTCTTCGATAAACCCTCTTGGCCACTTTACAGGTGCAATGAGAAGATACGAGCTTAAACGGAATATAAAGGGCAGTATATGATGATCGATGTGGTGACGCTACAGCGCCTTTCAGAAATCGATTACCAACATCTCCATCGTTAAGGAGATCGGTAAAAATGTTCTTGCGTTAAAGAAAAAAATTTAATTACGATAAAATTTTAGAAAGAGACACGGGATGGCAAAGTGTATGTTCTACAGTTTGATTCAGACCAAAAGTCCTGGACCTAGGGTATCCATGTTACGGACGTTGAAGTCAAGTCTGTAGCTAAGTGGTATGTAACGAACTCCGACGGTTTTTTTCTTTTTTTTTATCATTCACTTCTCCGGACTAGATGGGCCAATCGGCATTATCCTGACGATTACATGGAAACTGGAATCGTGGAAGCCAGAAGGCGGAGGCAGAGAATCCAAAGAAGAAGAGAAGCCGCTGTTATTAATTCGTACCTCTGTTTCCAGCCCCCTTTGCCAGCCCTCCGCACACTCGCCACTCGTAATGATTGCCGGCCTCGTCTCGTTCCCGTAAATTACACAGGCATTACCGCGGATTCTCAACGGTAATGGACCGTTTTACGAGGGCTTTATTTTCGCGCTTTTCGACGCTTTTCTCGCCTTTAGGTTGGCTGCCTGTGATTCCATGTCCCTTTTTTTTCGTATTTTGTGCCTATTTTTTTTTCTTTTTTTTTACCCAAACTCTATCCGCCCCATTGGCTTTCTTTTGTTTTTTTTCAACATCGTGAACCTCCCCACCCCTTGTCACTTGCTAAAAGAAAGTTATTCTTGGATAAAATTATATTTTCAATTTCATTTCAGAGACATCCGCGACTTTTTGAATATGCACGTGTAGACGGATCTTACCTTACTGATATAATGATTAACGATCTGATAAACGTATTAGGGTGCTAAGTATCGTATTCTTTGAATTACACATTAAGTGGTACGAAAGTATGGAATTTACATGAAGCGAGCTTTAACTAAGTGTTCATCAAAATCTTTGAACCAGCCATATTTCAAGGCCTTAACCATCGTTGGAAAGGGTCGGCAGCAGCGAAAACGTCGTAAGCGGTGCCATAAGGTCGTCGTCTTTATCGGATGCTTAACATCGATTATTATTACAGCCGGTTGCGTTGGCAACGCGTCGAGTTAATGAACATATTTGTACTAACTAACAAAAGTACGTAAAGTCACGGGAGGGTCTCTGCGGAATCAGTAATGAGACCTCATAATTACCGGTATTACCGGATAGACGTGCTGTATATATTGTGGGATAGGTAAAAATATTTCTAATTTCAACACGGGATGCTATTACTTCCCGTATGAAATGAGTGACACCAGGTATACTTGGGAATAAGATAGTCTTGGTTGTTGAGAACCTAAGCACGACTCAGGCAGGATCGGCTTGTGTTTCACGCCAGAAAAAGGAATAATATTCTTTCTCCTTGAATATTCATGAGGCTAGACTGGATCTATCACCATTCGTATTTAACCATGTTAAACCATAATCCGTGGAATAGACTTCCGGTCCTCGTAAAGTATGACGAGAAGCAACGCATATTTATACAGTGTAGAGGGTATGCCGCGGGCATCTCTCCAAAGGTACAAAAATTCCATTAAGCCTTGCACGAGTAAGAGCGGTTCCAATTAACCCGTGGAATTCGAACTTTAATTAAGGCAAAGTCGCGCGGCGGGAACTTTCAAAATACAATATTGCCCAGCTGCTTAATCTAAAGGGTATCGTGGCATGCGTGAGTTTCGGCGCAGGAGCGGCCGTAACGTGATGTTTCTTTGCTTCTCATTAGTCGTTTTTTTCAGTCTTGTCTTCCTTATTTCGCCCTTTTTTTCCCCACCCTCTTTCCCTTTCATGGTTTCCATTCCCTTCTAGCCACTTAGCAAATTGATTCCATAATGCGAGCTACGTGCCGACTAATACTTTAAATGCCGCGAACACGCCCTGCTACCTGGGCCACTGGGACCCGATTAATCTACACAGGGACCACCCGTTAGATGCCGGGAATAAGGAAACCCTTGAGAAGTCTGCAGAAACGGGCGTTCACGCCCGACTAAAATCGGCTCGCTGCGGACCAATTAGCGCGAGCGTGTCGTGAAATTATTTACTAGTTGATTCCGAGACACCCGGTAGAATTTTCAATGATTTTTATATTTTCCAAGCATCCTCTGTGCTTTATGAATTATTTACTATGCATTCATTTTCGTTGATATCCCTGCTAAAATATATCCAACCTCGCTACTCAAAATTAAAAAAAAATTTTTTAATTTAATTTTTCAAAAGTATCTCAAGATTACATTGCTTTCGTTATTTACGTATTTTTTTCGTCAAATATGATTCAAAATTGTATATGTATATCACTCATTCTCATTCCAACTTTAATCTTTATCACACGAGTCGATCTGACTAATAGAAAGACTAAAACATGATTTGGCCTCTGATCTCAAATATGCAATCTGACTCCTTCAACTGTGTAATACCACGGTGTGCTTTTTTCAGACTTACATGTCCGGAGCCATACTTCGTGAGTGAAGCCCTGTACTGTCTTCCCGACGAGTTGGAGAATACCAGAGAAGCGACTTTGCACGTCATCACCATAGGGAACTTTATTGATGATCTTACCAAGGTAGACTACCCGCTTGACTAAGGCTTTATTAGTGAAATGATTTTAGGCTAGGTTAGGCAAATAGTATTTAATAAATCAAAGCAGCGGATGATACATAACGACGAAATTCTTTCTTCGTAAAATGAATTCTATTAGAAACTCAAGATTTACACGATACATTAAATTATCTTTAATCAAGTTGTTAGCAACCGAATCATGTGTGCCAAATCATTACGATGCATTTATGCGTGTCTCCATTAATTAGGTTTTGCCGCACGATGGGTCTCACAAGATATATTTACGATAGTATCCATAGAGTTAACACTATTATTTAGGCATGGCAATTTGACTGTCTCTTAAATCTGTTTAAACTCATTAAATATGATTTTTATTATACTACGCCAGATAAACATTTATAGGAAATAAATAAACAGTCGCATCCGAATATATCTTTAAATTAACATCTTATACGTACATCACGTTGTATATATATCGATGTACAGTTTGTATAAAAAGTATTATATTTTAACGGAAACCAAAATCTAGTCTGAAATATATGAGATACGTACTGGCTCCACTTAACGATCCGACTGGACCAACTTTCTTGGATAGGACTGATCCCACCCTTCAATTTTTTTTTACTTCTAGTCTCACCCAAAAAGAAAAAAAGGTCGCAGGAGCGCCACGTTTCTGTCGTACGTTGAGACCAAATTCGGAGAAGAGACGGTCCCCTCGTGACTCTGAGATTCCTGGGCCTGAACTCAATTAGTGTAATTCTCCGTACGTGGTACCGAGGAGGCCCAAGAATAAAGTCTGTGACCGTGGGTTGGAAGACGTTCTTCCGGTGTCATTGAATAATACATGCCGGGAGAACATTGTCAGTGTAGAAAAGAAGAGAAATAGAAACAGCGCGAGCGAGCTGACCGCGATTATATGAGTTAAGAATTATTTGAAAAAAACCCGTAAAACATTGAAATTATTAAAAATAAATTATTTCGAAATTCCGACCTTGCCGTTCAATTAATTTAAACTGTATTTATGTTTAGAGATTATGGATTTTTCTTGGTATAAAATTTAATATTTTTTTGTTGACGATTTCTTGGATACGTCATACCACTCGTATCTACGACTACTTTGTACTTCATAAGCTATTCCGACGTCGTACCAGAGTGATTAATTTTATTGCACGACAGTCCGGATATGAGACGCGTGTGCCAAAAGACGTCTTTGTATGCAACGAGCAAGTCGCGGCCAATCGTTGACACGTACTCATATATATGTGACTTGTTAATAAAAGTATGAATGCAGAGTTTCTATTCTGATCGTGATGTCTGGAATCGAGCAAGTGGATCTTAAGTACATAGTTCAGAATAATTATTGATAAACGGTAGCAGAGGTTTATGATACTAAAAAATATGACGAGTATCTCGAGTGGTAGCAACGGCGAACAGAGACTCTTTTACATGAAAGAATCGTGGCATAGTTTCTAAAGAAATTTCTCAAGTGATAATCCAATAATTATAGCGATCCAACAATTATCTCACATTAAAAATCAAATATCAGTATCTGACCACTTGTCCTAAAAATAATGAGTTACGTAACAATTAATTTTTTTAATTTATCAACAAATATTTCTGGTACATTTGAGATTTTCAAAAAGTCATTGATCTGTCAATAAAAAATAAATAAGAATCGTAGCCCCCCAGATAAACTCGATCTTTTTAGCATGTCGAAATGAAGTCGACGTCCGAATCGATGAAAGCCACCTCTCCCCTAATTGCTCGTAATCTTCCTATTGAACTCGTGGGATTCGGGTCGTTACGGGTAACCCCCGTTAAGTTAAATAGTCTTCAGAATTCTGGTCTTAATTGAATCCAACGAAGAACGCAATAGCTATCCATTCTCCATGGATCGAATGGAACGGATCGATGACGTCACAACTACCACATGGTTTCGATCCTTCATGCCGTTTCTTTCTTTTTTTTACTTTGTATCCCGCCTCTCTTCATTGTCAGCCACGATCAGAGTGTACTTCATCTTTTTTCTCCCACTCGCGCGCACTCGCTCCCTCAATGCTATCGCGAGCTGCTGTGAAATCGGACGTCGGAATAATGAGCATGAATGAACGTGATTACGTATTCGGTTACTTTACTAACAGATCGACTAGCACCGATTTTAGGTCAAGTTGCGTTCAACTGTCATCGAACAATATTAAATGACTGTACTTAGCGATTGTTTGGGGAACCGGTATACGAAAGATCTGTTGATTGCAATAAATCGTAATCCTGAATGACGTGACGTCATAATGACAAATGATCCTTAATTGATATTGTCTATTAAAAATTTCAATTACATTGTCACTGATGTTAGAAGAGTGGAAAGAAATAATGATTTTTCATATGACTTATGGTGTGACGTGATTTCTTTCTCGCTTTCTGATTCACTTCGGGTGTCGCCACCTTGATTAGAAGCTACGCTCTCAGGTTGATTCGTACGGTTACGGCAATCCTCTATTTGTTATCGCTGGATAAGAGCAGGGGAGGAATCCCCTGACCCGAGTTGTGGATGTGATGCCCAGCTCTCGCCCTGAGGAAGTGGCCGTGGAGGATCTCCAAGAGTTACGTACCGATTCGCTAACGGACGCTTTCGACTTTGTTTAAAGGGCAAACTCGAAGGAAAGGATAGGAGTAATCGGCTACAAGGGTCTCGACCAACCAGAATGATTAGTTCTTGAACTTGAGTGTTGTCAAAGCAGTCTCTCTCGGGACACCGATCGAGGTGTTGCGCTTTGTCTGTCTGTCTCACCCTCTCTGCTTGAACCTAGCAACCTGAGCGGCTGCGCATTTCGGTAACCGTTCGCTCCTGTTCGTGCATCCAGTTGCGTTTGTTGATTTTACGTGACCCCAAAGTTCGACAAGATGCGTTAAGCTTATCGTCTATTCTGGTAGGTTCAGTCAGAACTCTTGTTTTGGCAGAGCTAGTTGGGCCTGTTCCACCGCAACTCCCAGGTTAAACCGGCTGGTCAGTTCCCGGTGACAAAAGAATTCTCGGCCGGAGGTGACGTAGGTTAGTTCTCCAAGATATTTAGTTGTCGTTTCGTTAACTATCGGTGTCGAATTAAGAAAATGCGTTACAATGGATATCGTAATAAATCCTGTTAATGATCTGAAATTAATTAACAAATGTAAATAAGAAGGTTAACAATGACGCGATTGCCTTAAGGCTGTTATGTATTGTACGGCATCGCACGTTGCCGATGTCAAGCACATTTGTCAATGACATTTCCAGCAATTCATCAGCTGTCCGTTGGATTGCTTCATTGTCTAGGATGACGGTTCGTTGTATTTCCAACGATGACGGGTCACTGGGTGAAAGGCTTTGGAAATCGGCTAGTCTAAATCAACGATTGGATATCGATCGGAGGCTAAAAGTTTATCAGCTAACAATCGAATGGTCGTCATTGATTGGGTTAACGATGAAAAACTTTAAATGTATTTGATGATACGGAATGAGCTTTACGGTATCTATAAATAACATTAACGATCCCGATCAATCAAATTGCCAGTTCAACTTCAACTACGGTCAATTTCATTAAAGCTTTTTATTTAATGATACGAATCGATCGATTGGTCGTCATCGATTTTTGTCGATGCAAATTTTTATCCAGGATATCGTTGAGAATTATTGATTTGTTGTAGCGAAAATAAAAAAAAGAAAGAAACCCATTAACAGCGAATGTACGAACTCTTATGTCCTGTTATCAGCTATCAAATACTTATTAGAGATTAATAAGAAATCGTTTTACGCGGGTGGTCACTGTGTGTACGTTAAAAACGTGAGAACGAAACCGATTGGATAACGTTTGACTCGAAAGATGGGCGTGATAAATTGACTTTGCGGTTCGTGGTGATCTCTCAGGTCAAAGTTCACCGTACAAAGATGACTTGAGGATCAATTAATTTCCGGTTCGTTCCATCACAAGCAATTCGTATTTAGTTACTTTACTAGTATCTGTATAGTTATGTACCTGATACGTAAAGGGTTATTCATAACAAACGCAACCGCTTCAAGTTAGCCCGTTCATTTGATTTCAATTACGTATATACCTATATCTATAACCCTGTATAAATATTTCACGTGAATTTACACTCGTATAAATTATCCGCGTACGATGATAAAAATTAGCATATGAATTTATCATAACGTTAGGTTATCGCTGCCATTTCTCAACTACTTCTCCGCCATTAGTCAAGATAAATAATTCTGCTTACGAAAATTGGACGACATTGTTGCAATCATATTTCCTGTGCAATTAAATCGTATATGTATATCCAAACTTTGTCACGGTTCGATTGCTATAACTAATCGCGCTTCAATTATGACTGGTAGTCTTCCTACCATAAGTATATCATTTTCCGTTCGAACTAATTTAATCCTGTATCGTGTTTGCGAAAATTTTTCCAACCTGCGTATTTGCATATAATTGCCATATACAAAGTAGCATCTGCTGTTACGGTGTGTGTGCGTTTGCGCGCGAGCGCGCGCGTGCCTGTGCGTGTGTGTGTGTATATATATGCACATAAAAGTACTGTACTACGTCTTACAAGGTATTATCATCATTAAAGAGATTGATGACATTAATTATACAGAATGAAAATTACTCGAAGCATGCAGCATCGGTAGTCGAAGAAACAATTTTATTAAAATCCATGAATACATATATATATATATATATATATATATATATATACATATACGTAGGCAGTCACCGGGAAGGCGCGCGATCGCCAAGGAAATTTGATACGGGAATAAAATGGCGGACATCGCCATACCGAGCAATGCTTCATGGTTTGGTGAGTAGCGAAGCCTCTTGAGTTTCTCTCGTGGCTCACCAGAGGACTTTGGTCTCGATACTCTTCGCGAGCCAACAATGAGTTATTAAACAATTATATTCGCATCAGCGAAATTACGTTTGCACGGTGATTCGACTCGGTGATACCAACCGAGCGAAGAGAAAACGAGGCGCGGGAATACGAGCGATGGTTCAGGTGTGGACGACGTTGAGCGAGAAGATAGGAGACGTTGGTGCCGTGCAGGTAAATCGGGTTAGGGAGAGGAGAGGGAGAACGTTAAAGATGGACCAAGTGCACTGGTGGGAACGATGGTAGGTAGTGGCGGCGGTAGCGTAGTGGTAGTGGTAGTGGTAGCAGCAGCAACAGCAGCGCCGGTCTAGAGATACGTGCATGGTCAGAGACGGGCGTCTCGCTTGCAAATTGCGAGCGGGCTGAATTAATAGATCGTTAAATAACAATTCGGAGCCGCTTTACGAGGCGGCGATCAGAAATAATTTATCGTGCCATTACCAACCCGAGCGAATTCCTCATCCACGAAGAAGTAGTACCAGCATTGCATCAATAAATGTTCGCTCCCGTGTTGTTTCTCTCATAAGCGCGACTGTGCGCTCGGGCGCATGCGCACTCGGGCCAACCATCGGGGCATGCGCCTTCGATTATCATGGTGGCTCCCAAAAGTGCTCGGCTGTACCACCTGCTAAGATGACGAGCGATCTTTTCGCTGAAGGCGATAACGAGAAAGGATTCATCATTCTCGTAATCGCGAATATCTGACTTCCTGCGCTTTTGCTCTTTCGCGGGCGTTCCTCTCTTAACGCCTTTGTTTGACGTTTATGCGCATGTGCTGAAGTGCCATTTCTTTGCTCTCCAATCCGATACTCGATCTTGACTATTGTCCTTGTCCAGTTGTACGGACGACTGCCTGGATATATTTTAAAAAAGAAAAAAAAGTGTCTTTTCCTCGTTTGTCATCAATGTTTTTACAATGTCACGCGACACTTAAAAACGTCTCAATAAAACCTGCCGTCTTCATCCACCTTTCTTCGATCTTTCCCGATCTCATTTTTCGGTCGCTTCTTTCTTTTTCTTTCTCTCCATCCGATTATCCATCCTTTGTCTCCTCGTTCCCCGCCTGTCTTTCCGTCATGGTTGGCCGACCTTTCAAAAACAATCGATCGCCACGGGCGTCGCGGTGGTCGTAGTGGTCGCGTGCACTTCCCACTCCGTCGGTTGCTCCTATTGCCATCTTCCGAGTGAAAGTTACTGTACATTCGTGGCATTCCGCTGTTTCTTCACCGATGTATGTAGGTACAAGACTCTAGCGACGTGTACGTAAGTGGGTCAGCTGCAGACATTGCACCACCTTTTATACCATGCATCTATACCCCATTGCTACCGTGAGGTCCTGAACGTCAGTACCGATATCCGTCACAGTGACGATGACGTTCGTCCGACGATTCCTACTAGGTGGATATTCGACGCGACTAGGCGCTCTAGCAGATGACACTGCCGGAAGTATCCATGGCGATGTTGACTCGGCGCACGCGCCTTTTCCTTCTCTTTGGCATTGTCGCAATTCGTGGCGCCAACCGAGACGGTTAAACTTAACGCAAACGGCGCCATTAAAATATCTAAGAGCCCAAACGATCATCCATTTGCAAGCCGAACGATCTTGGTCTCTAACAGTGGATCTAATTGTGGACACGATTCTTGCGGATAAATACTGAACCCCCTATAACGTGTCATACTCGTATAGCACTGGCTCGAAGCATTCTGAAATATTAAAAAATATTTGACGCAGCCCAATGACGATGGCTCATCGAAATGATTCACACTGGCTGTTGTGTCATTGCTGTGTTATTTTTAATATACGCCAATGCCAGGGTCCGTGCTAAGGTGACGATTGTTTTGCCACACAAGACACGTACCCGGTTTGACATCTGGATTTTAGTCGTAATTTAATCCAGATTAAAGAGAAAAATCCAAACTGTTCTACCTTAACTAACCTAACTTAACCTGACTGTCATCTAATTCATACTAACCTTGCATAACCGGTGTAATTATTTGTACGATCTTGTCGCGCCGTGGTACTCGCTCGTAAAGCATAAAGATATTATCCAGTTAGCCAACTTGGCAAATACGTATTAACGTCTGGGCTTGTATTCACGAAAGTCTGTAAACGTTGTTCGACCAAAAGAATGTCGTAGCCGCTTATCTCGACAACAATAAATTAGCGCACTTTACACTTAGCGAGAGCGAGATAGATATATACATAGATAGATAACAGTATTTCCGTGATTCTATCTGACTTTTTTTCAGCATTATTTTCTTAGGAAATACACAATTTCTCAGTCTTCCCAGTTTACGTGCTAATTATACGCACACCCTATGACTATCTCGTTCAGGGGTTCCGTACGGACTAATTAATGATTTACGTGTGTTACCGCGAGTCCCATCTAAGCGAAGGCGGTTTTTTGCGATCGACCACCCGCGGTTCGTCGACATTTCTGGAAGCTCGTCTGATACCGGGGACCGATCGCTGAACATTAATTATCCACCGATCACTCGACGTAATTAATTGACTTCGCTTGGCTCTCAGATCGAATCGACTTTTTGAAGGAGGATAGCGATCTCAAGTAGAGACGGAAAGAATTAGGACAACAAGAAAATAGAGAAACACGAAGGAAGCCACGTTGCCATGTATTTTTGGGTGACGAGAAAAAGTGACAAAAATAATATTTTTCCTCTCGGTCTATAACGTATAGCGTTTGGTACCGTTATCAATGGATCTTCAATATTACGTAATCCACAAAGATACTCAATCATTACTATTGTAATAGTTTTAAGAAAATCCGACAATTCTTAGTATCATACAAAATTATTACGCATCCCATCCCAGATGTACACACACACGCACACGCGCGCGCACGCGCCGGTCCTGACTGTTTTACTCAAGAAATTCAGTAGCCTGACAATTACTCGACAAACATTTTCAAGTTGTTCACGTCCTGAGAAGATCCTCGTGTTTATCCTCCACTCTGGCATCGCGCCTGTCCTTTCCACCCCATTGTGGATTCCAGAAAGGTCCTTGGACGAGTACCTCGTGCCAGTAGGACTCCCTGAGAGAGCACAGTCAATATTGAAGCATTCTCGCGAAAATCTTCAAACACTGAATTGCTCGCCAGTCCTAACGGTTCGCGAAGCTTTCGGCAAGATTTAAGAGCATTGTAACAACTGTAGGAAAATAATAAAATGGCCGTGACTATTCAGGGATAATTTACGTACGTAGGTCGAGAATGTATATATAGAGAGTGAGGGTCGCGGGGAGGCGGGGGGGGGGGGGGGGGGTGTGGAAAAAGTATATTTAACGAGGATTACGAGTAACAACGTAAATAAGGAAAAAGTTAAAATCTTCGTGAGTGCTTCTAATTGCGGTTTAAATGATTATAACAACAACAACAGCAACAACAACAATGGCGCTGGCGGGTCTCAGCGTTGCCAGCAATGTTAGCGGGGCCTAGTAGAGCGGCGAGAGGGAGGAAGAGAAAGAGAGAGAGATATATATATTTAAAAAAAGGCGATATTTTAAAACGCGGCCGTATGCAAACGTGCAAGAGTGCGGTGACAAAACGCGTGCGGAATGAGGGCCGAGTAATTAAAATGCTGCGTACCTACGAGCCGGACTTTCCGTCCCTCTCTGTCGCTGCGATGACTTCGTTGGAAACCGCGCGCGCTCGCGCGCGGCATGCTACCCGCTGTAGAAAGTAAAAAATTGCTTGTAACCAGCAAGCGGTCGCGGCGACAGCGGTACTAATTTCACCTCTGCATTCCATCGCTCGCTTGCACGGCTCGTTCAGTCGCTGGCTGGTTTGCCGCCTTAAGGCTTGACGTTCCGTCCAGTCGCCACTTGGAAACCGTCTTTTCACTTTGCGCTTAAGTCCCTTGCCTAATACCGAATGCCTCCCGTTAGACGTTAGAATTCACTTTAAGAATGTTACACCTTAATATTCCTATAGTTAATCTAATTCGGTCGCCAGTCCATGGGTTCAATTGATCGTCAATATCTATGTGTATGTATATATATAGATATCAGCGACAATCCGCGAGTTGAGAACAAACTTTTAAGTTCGAGCTTTATGCGCTCTGAGGATATCGGATGTCTGATTATTACATTGAATCGCATATGTACAGCAGTGTCTATACAGTATCTTAGTTTTTAACTCAAACGAGTTTCTAAGGCTCTGATCAACGATACGTGAATTACTGTAGACAATTTCTCAGTTTGAGAACTAACTTTTAAGTTCGCGTTTGAATTTTCTTTTTTTCCCTACCGAACAGTCTGTTCGTAAACCTGCTTGTTCGATGTCGTTTGTATTATATTCTATGCTTTAATCTGGTCTCTCTTCGATTTTGATCAGCAAGACAGCCACCGATGTTGACGTCTCCGCTGGGGACTTCGTTAGCGATCCTAGTACTACTTACGTGCTACCATATCGACTGAATGGAGTTATTAATACGCGTAATTAATGGTGCGAGTCGCGAGTAAGGCATGGCCTCGTGTAAAACGGAAACGTCCCTGGCCACCATCCATCAACGTCGTTCGGATCCTGGCACTGTCGTGAGAATCTAGCAAGTTGGTTTTCTCCCCTGGGACGACTGAGAATAGAACTTGAGGTACGAGCAAGAGGTTTGGTCTTACGAAGGAAGAGGGCAAGACGAAGATTAGGTAGACGCCATCTTTCTTGAATGAACTTACTGACAAGTCCCAGTGTATTTGGATATGAGAGTAGCCTGAAGTACGGTTTCTCGGTAATACCTGCTGACAGGTTGCATGCGAATCAAGGTACCTGACCAAATCGGGATTCGACTCGTTCTCTTGGACAGTGGATGGTTTCTTTTTTTGCATTTTTTTCGGCTAGTGATCCTGCCGGAGAATGCTCGATTCCACTTCGTCTGCTTCTTCGGCGCTTCCCAGGAAGCCGATATCGTGGCTGAAGAAAAGGAAGCACTAAGGTGGCTTGGAGTAAGGGAGATCAAGGTAGCAGATGGTATAGGTCAAACCCGGTAGGTAAGCGGACAAGTAGGCAGGCAGGTCTAGGTACTTCTGGATGTTGATCCTGTCTTAGAATTCTAAGGTTCCGCTTCTTCGTCCTCATCTTCCTCAGTGAGTTGCTCTTCCAAGGAAGCTGGCCTTGATGCAGAAGCGGAGAGGTAGAGATCAGAGAGCAAATAGATAGCAGAGATGTTATAGAGATCAGACACGGTAGTCATAAACTTCGGTATATCGATCCTCCATTAGAATTCTAGATCATGCTTTTTATACGGAGCGTTGACTGATGTCAGTTATTCTTGGATCTTGAGTGGGGAGGGATCAGAGATCAAGGATCGCGCGACGTCTTAGTCCAGATGAAATTACTAATTTGCTGAATTTTTCGTCCGATCCCTCGTTCGTCGACCCACTGTAATCCCATTTCGCATTAGCATTTCATTTTGTATCTCCAGTCCGGTCACTAAGGATCAAGGATGAAGCTCCGCGAGATAATCTAGCAGATAAAGTATAATGAAAGCAAAAATGGCAAATAAAAGAAAGCAAAGAAGAAGTTTCTTCATGAGCATGATGGAAACGTTATTCAAAGGTAGCATATAGGGATAATCGTACTTGGCAGTGTGCAGCTTCATAATTTCACAGATTATTCCCATAACCCATTGGGTAGATGCATAAGCGTGTCTTGGACATAGTCCGAAGTGGTTCGAATGAGTCCGTAAGATCTCTAATAAACACGGCTATTGTATGGTAATCCATAAATATATGCTATGTATGTACAAGCTCGTATTTTACGCTATGCTGACCGTGTCACGAGACGTGCGTGCTGTAGGCTATAAATGCATACTGTATTTTATACCTTCGTATATTTCATGAAGTAACGTCGAATAAAACATACCGGACGATTCCCAACCAACTTATATCGAAAATCGTCCAGCATAACGAATAATGAATAATCGAGGCGAAGCGCTGATTTCTCAACCGGGAAAAAAAAAGAATTCGATTCGCCCAAGCAAATCGAATGAGCGATCTTATTGAATTGAAATGACGGAGTTTGCGTTTATTTCGATCGAATTAAGACGACGACTTCCGGTTCCGGTCCCTCGTGGTCCCTTACCACTTCACGTAATTTCTCAGCACCGACTTGAACGTTGGCTACAAAAGTCCCAACGCCCACCAGGTACGATTGCATCAGGTTAACGAATGAGGTATAAGCCGATTCGTGTCTGATCCTATTGTAGTGGTAATTATCGATGTGTTTTGTCACCCACGTGACACTCCCACTTACGCGATACTTCCGTTTTTCTAATGATCGCTTGACGTAACTCTTTCGTCGACCCTACACCGTTCACTAATTTCCCATACTATATCATCGAGATCAACACTTACGATACTCGATCGTCTTAAGTTTTCAAACTAAAGCCTAGATCCGTGCACGGTTTATAAATCGCCCGAGTTACGACATTTACTCCTGTCGTCTGGTTTCTTTACACCTTTGGGAAATCACGATTTAGAGCGGTTGCGAAAGTCGAGTGTGGCGTCCGTCCGTGTGTCTGACTGTGTCTGACTGTCTCTACCAAGTGCACAGTGTCTCCGGCGAAAGGTACTCCTTGGGAAAGGGTAGCTGGTTTATTATAGTACATAAGGTACTATACCTACGTAACGTGCATTAGAGATAGTATATAAAAGTATATATCATACAATCCCAAAGAATCTAATAAAAAAGAAAAAAAATTAACGCGACCTCTAAAAAAAAGACCTAACAGTGACGTCTGAGTTGTATCTTTAGTTTTTTGAGAATTTTTAAATTCATTCAACGTCAATTAATTTTTTTTTCAATGTGCACGCCATACCAAGTTGAACGAGTAGCAGACTAATGTAAGTACAGTATCTATCCCGTCCTTCGAGTCCCATCACGAAGAGACAATGAAAAGAAACCCGACGAGCTCTTGTTAGCTGAGCTATTATCGTTAATTAAATAGCGCCTCGCTATCTCGACTCCGTGGTACAGACACACGCGTGCATACGCACCTACGTGGATACGTATATGGGGATATAAAGTAACATACACATTGGGAAGAATCGTCGTCACGCCCGTTAAGTCCGTATGATACCAGGAGACTGTAATTATCCCTTCTTCGACAGGGCTTCACGGTTTCCTTCAGCAAAGGTGTAGTCACACTTTTAAACCGTCTCGGTCGGAAGTAGAGAACAAAAATATAAGAAAGACTGGAATAGATAGGACAAGTATAGCGCATGCGCAATGCGACGCAACGACCGTGTGGTGTTTTTGAATAATGGATAGAAAGACCAAACAAACATGGCCGCGTATCGCGTGCTTTAGAGTCCAGCCTCGTGCTCTGGGGTTGTTTACGAGCAGGGGTTGCCCCACGGCCATTTTCAGCTTCCCGGCGGACAACTAGGAAGCTAGAACCATACCCGTTGCTTCCACGGATACAGCATTATTCCAACGGTTTGCCACAGCACGCCCTGACCTCGCGCAACTTTATGTTTATACGATAGCCAAGACCTTATCCTGATGCTACATGTCACCCAATGTCGTGATCGTGGTCTTTTGCTTACTTATGTATATACGTGTACCTTGATACTATTTTACGTTTCCGTGGAAAGATGAGAATTTGAATTTTCAAAAGAAACGCCATTCATATTTTTACAAAGAAATACAGTTGCATCTAGTATTCGTTGTTGATCATGTGTAGGTAGCAAATTTAACGTTAACCATTGAGAGGTGCGTCTCTGTGAATTGCCACGTGGCGGCAGCATCGTATTTATACCTTCCCTATAGCGTAGGACGGGAAAGTCTGGTTTTGCCGATCGAATAAAAAATTGATAAATTATGCGAGTTAAGATGGACGGTAGCGTCCGTTGCGTGGGTGGAGGCTAGTCTAACTGGATGCAGGTGGAAGTGCAAATGCAAGTGCAAGCTCGGGAGGTCATCATATCAAATCACGCACGGTAGCTCGATGTTCTCGTTATCCTTGATGCGGATCCATCAATGTGCCAGAAGTTGTACTCAGTAGAGTTATATTCTTAAGTCGTTGTCAAGACCCAAACGTTCTCGGCGCTTCGCGAAGATGACCGAGTGTTAATTCACATTATATACATACAGTGAAAACTATTTAGCCGTATCTGCCCGACAACGTGCTACAAATAATTCATGCATATTTTGCGCCATTATTCACACGGCACTCCGACGGATCGTTTAAAAAACTTGAGAAAACACGTTCAACGCTTTCACTGATAATAGTCGCCGACCTCTGCTGTCGCAATTTTATAAAGGAGGATTCACAAGAGACTCTACCTGCAGTATGTACGTACTATCGTGGGTACGATGGGTAGATAACATTATACGAATTCCATTGCTTATCAAGACTAGTCCGACTGCGCATGCGCGCGAGCATTATAAACAAGAGTGAATTAAGCAACGAGTCAGGTATAAAATTGAAAAGCGAACGATACCACGATATATTTTTCACATAAATAATAACCAAAGACTGTATGGATCCAGTGAATATTTCTTTCCAGATATCCAACAACAGGCGAATGACGTGTAAGGTAACCGGGTATAATTAATATCACTGTGCAGTTAATTATGCCATGAAAACAATGCTGTCTATTCTCTATCTTTTGCATGCGCAACTGCTAATAACAGGTAGTCGGACTCCAACGAGCCGTGCTACAGGTCTTTGCAAAAGTTTATCGCCGTAGTACTCGCATGCACGTCCTAGTAACGGACGCTATAATAGAAACGATATAAGAATAGGTCCCATTCATTCACGATAGTTATACGTACGATAATCTACTGTGAAGTTATTATTATTTTACAGACAATTTCATTGTGCCCAAGCTATACGTGTTTGGGGCTTACTGACAAGGCTTTAAATACTTTCCGTACGCACTGTATTCAATTGTCATTAACAGTAGTCGAGTTCAGAGACACCAGTCGAACAATGGTTGATTTTTCACATGCGTCAGATACGCATACGAGCGCCGTCTGATTCTAATGAATGCAACAATTATCGAAAGAACCTGCGTGTCTGTATCTAAAATGCAAAGTACGTTACTTACTACCGATGGCCTGTCTTTTCCAGTATTCTTCTCGTGGCGCACTTATACCGGAGGAAAAAATATTTTATAGCTCGAGAACGGATTAAAGGCGAAATGGAAGCGATAGGAAGAGGTAAAGAGTTAAAAGAAGTATTACTCCTCGTAATGCGATTTGTACGATTATCAGGTGAGGCGTGCGTGTCGCAGCGCGCGGACAAAAATCGCTCATGCGTTCCAGACGTGCCGAGGCTCGCGAGAGAAGAAGGCCGATTTCGAGAGAGCGTCGGTCATTGTTTTTGTCACGATTATAGCAGTTAATGATAACATTCCTTACGAGTGGATTGGAGAGAGGGAGGGGGGATCTTGAAATTCCACCTTGCCATTTCTCTCTCTTTCTTTCGATCCGTAACTTTACTTTTTTTTCTTTCTCTCTCTCTCTCTCTCTCTCTCTCTTTCTCTCTCTCCTTCGACTTTGTTATCAGTTGGTTGTACATCCCCGCATTTAATTGTGAATAATGATACCTTTTACGGAAACACTTAACAACTATCGGGCAACTGACAATGGGTACCCAGTATCGCTGACTGTTACTGCACATGCGCTGACGCTATAATAGAGTCTACCAACGTGAGATCAACTAACTGTATGTGTCATTGAACGTTATCTCACAGATTCAAGTAATGGAATTGACGTTATTAAAAATTATACCTCTGAAATCGTCGAGATGCAAATTCAAACTGAATTTACCGATTGGTTCGAGCGACTCTAGGAAAAGTTTATTCGGTGAGAATTTCAATAACTATTTTTCCCAATCGACCGCGATGGCATTGAGTAACTAGAGAAAATGCCCGTCTCTACGCACGAGTTAGTAATTATCGCTTCCAGGGTTACCAAGTAATTATTTCGTCCTGGCCACCTGGCAGGCTTACCGAGTGTTAACCAGGCAGCTCGCATTTCCACGAAATCATTTGGTACCCTGGAACGCCCGGGTCCGTGCGCTACGTGGAAATTACGATTAGTAATATTGGGGGAGAGGAAAGAAACTGTCTATCCCACCTCGTGCATGAGCAACGTGTACGTATCTAGGGCCGAAAATCGTTGGTCGTATAGGTATCCACGCAGTTCGATACGCTTCCACCGATATGCCGGAGGGCGCCAGGTAGATCTGTCTATCCTGTATATAAAACAGTCACGAAAGAGGTTAGGCCAATACAAATGGAGATGCAACACGACCGGAAGAGGGTTGGACGTTTTTCACGATGACGCCGACACCGCGCATGCGTAGCATCAGAGTACCTCATAGAAAATACTATTATTCTATTCTTATCATCTCGGTGACAGGGTACAGCATTGACAAGCGGATACATAATGCAACGTGAGGTTCTCTGGGCTTGCGCGCCGGACCGGATGCGCCCACACCGGACCTGCATATAGTGATATCGCCCTCCTAGAAGCCTTCCACGCGCGCTGCTCAGGTTGAATGTCCGCCTTTACCTATTTCGTCTCGCTTCCTTTTTTTTCTTCTGCATTATAACTCTGGCTCCTGCAGTTCCTCGGTTACATAGGTATAGAAGGCTAAGCCGGGCCCGGTCGACTGCTTACCTGCTTGCCTAGGCACAGCGTATATCATTGCGTTTATGACTATTCGGTTTGGTTTACGTTATATCAGATTTGGTGAGCTTAGGTTGGGGAACGCTAGGCCGCGGTAGCTATCAATTACAGTTAGTTTCGCATAATTTCTACGACTGCACATAAGCCATTCTAAGATTTTATTAGCGGACTGCCATGGGATTTTATTCCTTAGACAGTCTCAGTTAGCCAGTCGTTACACGTGGGGACCACCTATGTCGCGACTTCGTGGAATTCTCAATTTCTTCCAGCATAGGTTTATGCGATGACCTTTACGAGCGCATGCATAATTATGCAATGTGGTGCACAGTACGAAAATGCGCGATCGGAGATTCCGACTGTATAGGCATTGCGCTGTTATATGGAGATGCAGTGCGAAGTTCTCTCCGTTTCGCACCTAGTGCATCTAAAGGTGACGCGCGTGATCGCATGGGGTGCAGAGTGCAGCATTGTTTTAATTAACGCGCCACGTGTTCCTTTGTACCATCTTGAGTGCATTCATTCCTCCCGAACAATACTCCGATGCTGAATGCATCTGTTCGTAGCTGCGCTCGTGGTGGGATTTTCTTTTTTCTCTCTTTTGTCTTTATTTATTTATTATTTTTTAAATTATTTTTTACAAGCGCAAATGTCCAGCAAGCTGCCAACATAGCATTTGCATTCTATACGACTTTTACCTTTAATACGTCACTCGATGTGAACTGCACCCTTAACCTTTGGAATATTTCATTTCATTGCAGCAACGTAAGGGTTTTTAGGAAATACGTGATTTTTACAGCTCCTACTATTGTTTTATGTGTAATCACGGGGGGTGATGGACAGGGGCAGGGTGTTCGAAGAATTCGATGTGTAATTGATTACAATGGTAGGGAGGAAAACAATGAGCCCGACATCATGCCACTTTGGCTTTGGGTCAAGACAATGCACCAATTTGCATAACGACGCTGGTAAATGTTTAATTTGTGATTGGTGGTGTGATCGACGAGAAACTACCAGTGCGCATGCGCCCGTGACGCATCGATTCCAATTTTAATTAATCGATTATTTTCGAAACAGATTCATTTCGCTTGTCTGCGCAAGGTACATTCACTCATACGTAAAAGAGCGTCTGCCTCTTTGAACGATGATTTTACTGATTCCGATGATCCTCGCGTGAAATTTATTAAAATATTAATATGGTATATCTATATGTATACGTGTATACAAATCTGTAATTTTATCAGGACGCTGCATTCGAGTGCCGAATTATAATGAAACTTAATCTAACCAGCATGAACTTATTACGAAATGTATAGGAGCAGAACATATTTTTGGGGGTCCTATTGTTCCTTGGATGTACCCCGGGATGTCTTCCGGTATCTTTTGTCCAGGAATGCCAGTACGGCGACCACGTGTGGTCGCTCGTATGTTCGGTGACTAGAAATTGGACGAGTGAGGTAAAAGATACGTCGAATAAAAGAACTGGATAGAAAGGGGGAATGTTTATCAATAACACGAGAAGTGTAGTTTCGTAATTTTGAAAAATGGTTCGATACGGTACAACGAGTTTTCATGTTGAGCGTCACTGTACGTAGCGCTCGAGCGATCGTTTTTCCTTTTTTTGTTTCCTCTGTTTTTATTATTTCCCTATCCCGATCGGCACGTCGCCCCATACTATTTCATTGTTGTGAATGCATGCAAATTGTGATCCCCAGCTTGAACGGGGTGCGAGCGAGTATCAATTCCAACGGGATTAATTCAGGCGCAGTCATTGTTTTTTGCGCGTCACAAAAACCACGTGGGAAGCCCGCTGTTCGGATTGTTCAGAGCTGTTTGGGACAATATATTCGAGGATCGGTGAAAGGGTTTCAAGACCGCGGGAGAGTACGAATTTAAATGAAATGAAAACGTGTATGCGTCACTGTTCGTTAGGTCGACTATGATCAAAAGTTTGACGTTCACTGTGAACAAATAGAATGTCGAACTGTTTTTTTTTTCTTCAAAAGATTCATCATCTCTAATTCGTTTAATATATATCCCGTTTGTCCATTTTGTTTCAGAAGGACGATTTCGTCGGCATTTCATCTGCACTGCGTCAGTATCTACCTGAAAAAAATACTCCCTATGTCCTCGACGTGGACCTAGACTTCTTCAGCACAAAAAATCCTTTCAAGAGCCTCCACGAAAGGGCGAATCTCTATGAGCGACTGTCGCAACTATACTCCTTTAAGAGACCAGAGTCAACCGATCCGGAGGTATGTAGGCGTTCAATCTAAATTCCAATAGAAATAGGATCAAAAGGAATAGAAAAAAAAAGAATAAAGATCTCAGATCAGCAGCTGACGATTCACAAATTCCAATACGCATACACGTGTTGCGTAATTTATCAAGCATCCCATAATACACTCGGCTTGTGAAATTCTCATGAAGGCTCGACCAGAAGATCCTATAACCGGTACACATATTATGGAGATGAAGTAAGATCCTGTGTGGTGGATGGGGTCAGAATCCGCTATGCTAATGGGGTTAGGTTAGTAGCTAGTGTAAGTGGGAATTCAGAATTCACGTCACACGCCTTAGGTAAGACGACGGGGCCCGAGCGTAGCCGAGGACGGTCGAGTCCCGATCGGTCTTTAATAAATGCGGCTACCTGTCTTACCCTGAGAACTCGGCTGGCCATTGTGATTGTAATCGGTGGCTTCAGGTCACCGGGCGGCCGGGTCAGGGTCATTCTTGAATTATTAACGTTTGTATCCAACCCACCCTAGAGTGTAATACGAAGTGCAGTACGTCACAGATACGACGAAGAGACTTCAGGAAGTTGGTTTAAAGAATTCCTCTTGACTCTATGGATTATGCATTCCCCCTTTCGCAATGCAAATTCCGTATGCATTGCTCGGACAATACGGCAACCTTAAAAATCTAACTGATGGATGATTACATGCATTGCATCTTATAAAAGTATCATCCGACCACCACAGTGAGTACACAAAATACACAAATTGAATTCCTGACATGTTTGCGATAACGAAGACCTTTGACCTCCTCTTGTCTCGACAGACAGATATTTTTCCGTCCCTTTACTAGCCGACCCCTCTCACCCCGTATCGATCGAATTTACGTGTAAAAGGACTGTATTTTTTTTCCACGCTCGCGACGTCCCGCTGCGTGGCTGTAAAAGAAAAACGTGTGGCGGGGGGTCCTGGTTACGGTATGCAAAGTGGGAACCGGGACATTTTGGCTTTCCGGCTTTAGCGGGCCCATCCGGCTATGCCAAAAAGGTGCCCCATTTGAAGTATGCAGATGAGAGCGTGAGAAACCTTAAGGTCGTTGAAAGGTTGCTTCCTAGGAGTTCCCCGAGGAATCTTCCTGAAATTAAATTCAAGTACGGACAGCGAAAGGGCGTGGTGGTAGGAAAACCACGTTAGTGGTCCTGGCGGTCTGCCGCCGTCTGAAACCGCCCCCTGGGACTTCGAAAGGAACAAATCCAATTCCTGCAAGTAAAACGTACGAGGCCTCCTTGCAACTACTGCTGCCATCTACAGTCTTTCTATTTGGGCCTTATTGCACCTTTTACTCTCTTTTTCTCTCTCCATCTCTTTTTATCACCCTTATACACTTCTCCCCCCCCCTCTCCCCTCCCCCTCCCCCTCTCTCTCTAACTCGTGTAACCGCTGCCTCTGTTTCTCACCCTATCTTTATTCATTCCCCCTTTCTCTTTCTATCCCCTCTCTCCGTCTCACTCGAACCACCCCTCCTCGGAATGAAACGCGGACTGAGGGTATACTCGATATAATCCGAGTTTTCCGCACAGCACGAGACGCTCCACGGAATTCGTTAGCGTCGTTGCGATAGCAAGAAGTTCGCTGCCCCGGCAAGAATCTTGTTGCGGTAGGTCGTGCCACGTAATTACCTTCTCTCACGGAAGTCCCGGCAAGTTGCGAGCTCTCAAGGTCGTCCTCTCCATCCCCCGCAATTAAGTCCTCCGACAATTAGATCGATAAACACGAGGGGATAGTTTATAACGTTTCACCCTCGTTCGCTTCCACTAAGTCGTCTTATGGGTTTTATCGTTACGGGCTTCTTCGTCACTTATATCCACGTGGAGTAAACGGGATAGATCGGAGACCCAATGACTTGGATGATGATGTTAGTACGTTCTCGATGACAGTACTGTTCGCCGTAATTCGAGCATTACTTTCTGTGACTTGCCCCGTAGTTAATGACTGAATCGATACTGATCTTTTCCGGATGAATCGGTCGATGATCGTAATGATTCTCTTGAAAATGATTATCTCGGTGGATTGGTAGCAAAGAATGAAATTCATTGAAAGAATTTAAGAGATGACAGTCATTTGTGTTTAGTCAAAATTGGATCATGCTTCGAATTTGGGTATCGTGGAAATGAATTTGACAAATTGACGAGCAATGCAGAAAATTGAAGATGGACCAGCATCGCCATCTGTGAGAGTCGATAGGAACGAGGGTGGCTTTGCAGTTTCCCAATAAGCCGCAACATCACAGGGTGACGTGACGAGCAACGCCTACGTCGACGCCGACGCCGTGCATTCAAGATGGCCGCAGATCGTTAAACGGACAGGCGCAAGCCCCGTGTCAGAAATGGGTAGATAGAGAAGCCTGAAAGGGTGGGTTCATTCTTAATGGGGTCATAGGGCATCCGTACTAACAGACAATGCTCCTAACGTTTCCCACATTTTAATCCTCAAAACTGCCAAAATAGAGTACAAAGGAGATATAAGAAAAGTGCTAAAGAATCCATCACGGACTTATAATTGAAACTCTACCAACCTGGAAGGCTCCATTGGGCCCCCATCATAACGTCTAGCAGTAATAGTTGAAAACCGAAAAGAATAAAACGTAACAGCCGGAGCTGTTTTCACCGTAGTCTTTAAGGGTTCAACGACCCTACGATCATTGTCAAGGCAAAAAAGGTACTACTCGCGGTTCGCACATGTCAACTACATACTGACCACAGCCCACGTGTCATCACCAGATGATGCAACCTCGATTGGGCAAGCAGCCAATATAGCCAGTCCCAGGAGTGGAAAGGACTGCGAAACTGGACACCCTGTATAATGACCCGATGTCGTAATTGCCATTGAGGAGAAACTGCCTCAATTTCGAGAGCACATGGGCTCCATCAGTATCGTCATCGACGCGGTGCATGACCCCCCTACAGGTGGTATGCAGGTAATCGGAAGTTCAGTGACCTGTTGGATGCACGCAATACCTCATGACGCATCTATGCAATTTTCTGGATGCATGACGATAAAGCAGCTCTCGCCGGGACACGGATACGAGCTTGGGTATCTTACGTTTTGTAAACTGCATCGAGAGTGCATACAGACGATAAAGTGGTGCAAGCAAGTTGCATTTGAAATTATTAGAAAAACAAAAAAGTTGCATATGCCATCCTCTATCCACCGACCGACGTCTATTATTAGACTCCGTGAAGTTCTTAGACGTACTTCTCGACTGAATGTGCACACAGTGCATCACAGTGCACTTATGAGCCGATTGATCACTTTTTCCAAGTGGCAAGCGACGAACACGTGGGCGATCCCATGGTACGTAGGCATTATAACACGTGCAGCAATTGTATATCGAGGGACCAATAGAAAAATCGCGTAGCTTGATATATACCAGATGTATTGATATTGACGCTGATCGATATCATCGTTCGATACTGTAAACTACGATTGTGACGACATGTATACAGTTTACTTACTTATTCCTGATAACCCAGTGAATGGTGTTTTATTCGTTTCCTCAATGAGGAAACGCTTATTTAAGGTACGCGTTAATTTCTGCAGTCATCACCCAGGTGCATAAGTGGATCTCACTTACTGCATTACCCGGTGCATTGCACAAGTATACAAGAAACGTGTCGACGACGTCACACGACGACCTGACGAAAGAGTCTATTGATAGAAATCGAAGTGGGCGACGTGGAGTATCAAGCTTCTAGCCTCCCGAAGAGTTCGCTCCTATAAAACGACTGCCCACGGAGCATTTACGATGGCGTCGTGAAAGGTTCGAGAATTGCACCGTGTCACGTCGTAACTGCAATTGCAACTGCAAGAAAGAGAAAGAGAGAAAAGAGCAGCGGTACGGCAGTTTCATATGTATACATTAGTACATGAATATAATATATATATATATATATATATATATATATATGTGGCAGTGGATTTGGTATGTAGATTTGCGCAGGTGTCGGCGACGTTTGCCCAGCGTAATTTTTAATTTTAATTAACCAAAGAGAGAGAGAGAGAGAAAGAGAGAGAGAGAGAGGGGGGGAGAGAGAGAGAGAGAGAGAGAGAGAATAAACAAGCGCACCACTACCTCCTCCTCTCTTCTCCCTACCATCATCACCCCTCGCTCTCCCCTTTCCACCTAAGTTACTCGCTGCACGGCCCAACCGGAGAATGCACATAAATGCATCCGTAATGCGGTAGGGCCCGTCGACGTCTCTAACGACGTCGTTTCCGTCCCGAACATTTCTCTTTCACCTCCGCCCGTTGCTGCCACCGCCACTACCGCCTCCTCATCCTACAACCGGCACCTTTCTCTTTCACTCGGGGTAACAGTCTCGCGACCAGTTTCAGTGTCAACTATAGGTGATTGTTTTTGAAAAATATTTCACTGAAGGAATTTCAGTAAATACCAATATCCATTATGCCTATATACATATATATATACGTACACGCTATACGCGACTATTGCCGGCAAAGTCAGTGCAGTTAATGGCGCATAGCGGAAACCACTATGCTGGCGCAATTATCGAAAGGAAAGTGAGCGTCAGTTAGCATGCTGGTATTGGCAAGACCATACGAGAGAATTAACAAAAGAAAAAGATGAGGCGAAAAAGAGTTACTTTTATGATCCGGCAATAAGTTCTCGTCCGATTCCTTATCTACACGCAGCATCATCAGTGTTTATCGGACTTTGCGTATTTAAATTACATGAGAGGAACAGAGACAAGAATAGGTTTGTGAGGAGGCAGCAGTTAATGAGGCTGAGTATACGATAGAAAATTATATTGCTACACTAGCGCCATCTATATCACAGAATTCAAAGCGATATTGCGCCTTGTTATAACGATAATGTCGAGGATTCGTGATTGCCTTCTTGACTCTGCAGTAATTGAGTTGCGTATTTTTATTATCGTAGGAACAGGAAGACTCAGAGAAGCACAAAACTGATATAATTGGACTTGGTGTCGGCGGTTAAACTTCCCGGATTTTGGCTCTACGCCGTGTGGCAGCGCGATGCGCAATTCTTTCTCGAAAGTGGGTTAGGTGCATCGCGCTATCGTCATGGCATGTGTCATCCTATCGTCGGGAAGCAGCCGTCGGAGGGCGTTTGCACCGATAGTCACTTTATCGTCGAGCTATTTATCGCCTAGGGAATAATCTGAGCGGTTCGTATAACGCGAGAAATCAAGCAAATGGCAGACCAAGTCCAAAACCCTATTGTGATCCACAGTATATCTGTTAGTGTTCTAGAGGGTATCGTAGTGTTATGGAAGCGAATGTAGCCTCTAGTATTTACGAATACGCCCTGTTGGAGGGATATGCTGGTAGTATGCAGTAGATGGTAGCAGTGGCTTCTGAAGACGGCGAAGCATCTCGAGTGTACAAGGAGAACGAAAGGGAAAGAGAAGTAGAAAGAAAAAAAGATTGAGAACCGGCCGGAACACAAAGGACCATCGACCTGCCGAACCAGTTTCGAATCTGGTCGAGATGAGACTCGGCAACGAACGCAACTTGATTTATTTATCATACAATTACATCAATTGTGACGTGGGCACGTCGTGGGACTGTGAGGGTCCAGACTACCGAGTTAGGAACCAGCTTCCCCTCTTCTCATTACAACCCTTTACCAACCTCTAATACACCTACGGAATGCAGAATGTCTCTTTCACGTGACCGAATCTTTTCACGTGACCCACAATCTCGAAATACAGGCATTGCTCGCGTTTAAATATATGCTTTTCACCCGTACAGTCATTTATTCACATGGTCGTCAGTCAAACCGGAAGTCCCTCGTCTACTGAGTCAAGGAGCGACTTCCTATTTTAAATTACAACCCTATATGAATCTAATGTACTTGGAAGATTCAGAATATTTTTTATCGATATGAAATCTGAGTTGTTGCTAATTTTAGTTTCTTTAAATGTATCTTTCTTCACATCGGAAGTTAACTATTTACCTAGTCAAAAGCCAACTTATCTTCTTTAACCGCGAATCACGTCTCCCGGACGTCCAGCAACCTCTCACCCAAAATTGTTTTGCACGTTTGGAAAAAGGCGTACGCAGCCCGCTGGCTTGTATAATAAAAATACTTTAGCACGAGACAGTTCGAGCTTGCGCGACCGTCAATTAAATGCCAGGTTCAGTGATTAACTTGCAACACCTTACGAATTTGATATAATATCAGAATTCATATACATATTTTGTTCCATAATTAAATTTTGAGATGGTTATGCAAATCTTTGCGGAAATAGTACCAGGGAAGTTTTAATATATACTTTATTTTTGCAATAATCTAGATGACTACCCCAACCTACTTAACGGAAAACCTTAGAAGAGGAAGTGCCACGAAATGCAAAATATCGAATCGTTCTAGCCGAGTGCAGGAAAAAGTGTCTAAATTAAATCGAAGTGACTACTCTGCTCTTCCATCGGTAACATTGACATGGACGATTTCATTCGGCCCCGGGAAAACATGGCGAGCCTTAATTTATGCACCCCTTAGGCACACCATTTCATCCCCGTGCTGTCCATACAAAAACTGCGTCATTCCTGTCGAGCAGAAATAGCCAGTTATGAATCCACCCTATCCCCCCCCCCCCTTCAAGCTGTAAAGTTCCGCCGAAATTATTACACAAAATATTCAAACTTCCTCCAACATGTTCAAACCCTTATGTCCCATCTCCCGTTATGGAGTCAGTGTTTCAATGTCTTTTTTTCCCTTCTATTAATCCGCCTGTTTCATTGGAAATAACTGAACGCTCATTGGCTGGGGTTTGTAAGGGCCATAGGTACCTCCTTGTATCTCCTGGGGGGGGGGGGGTAAAGTTTACGAGGGTGTTTCGGGACCTTGTCATCACCCTCGTTCCTGCTCATCCTACTCCTATTCCTGACGACACTAGCAGCAGCAGCAGCAGCATTCGATTTTCCCATTTAATCTTCAAGTGACAAATGGCTGTGGCACTGATTTGGTGACTCAAACATAATCCTGTCACCACATGCAAACATGGGCCCTACCGATATATATCGAGTCCCTGCCAATAGGGGTAATCTTTCCAGAGGGAAGATATATAGAGTAGTTTTACGATAGATCTAAAACGATGGCGATGACAGTGGAATAGACATTCGTAACAGTGACGATTGACATGACAGAAAGTAGCTAGACTAAAAAAAATTGGTTGTAAAAAAATCTTCTTCAATTTCAAACGTTCAAACTCCGTTTCAAATTTTTTTGCTTAAACCTGTCTTTATCAAAAAGTGAAACATTCGCAAACAACAGCTGTCGAACGTTAATCGATAAATGATCTTTGATCGAAAAGTATTATTGTTTTGTTGACTTTGTTTTTTAGACTTACGTATTTATCATGTTGTTATTGTTGTCGTCTCGTTCAAAGAATATCAGCTGGATGATCCACATAATTACAATGGCACGATTTTTAGAAAAGCCTTGTAACTTCGTTGATTTTTAATTCTTCTCTTCGCGTAAAAAACGATCTCGTTCTCATAGTTGATCTTCACTCTTTATATCTGACCTTGACGATCTTTCGGCAAGTCCAAGAGCACGGTATGAAGTTCCTACTTTCTGAATACTACGTAGGAACTCTATACCTCGCTGCTGGATCTCTACCATATTCATGGTCAGTGACGTCTTCATTCTTCGATCTTCGCTTGTACGAGACAAGATGAAACATATAATGACAAAAGAAAAAAAAAGAATAAACGTAGAAAAATTCTTCTCCTATTCCATTTCGCTTTAGGCTTTATGAGAATCGTTCAAAGTCCATATACGCATATATGCGCGCCCAGGGTACCTGGATGCCCGTACGTAACCCACTGCGTCGAACTGGTTTCTTCGCTTGAAAAGTTGAAGATCATCGAAAGGATCGAGAGTAGGGAGGGCACAGGGACGTTTGGAACACACGAGCACAATAAAAAGAGAGAACGAAATAGAAAAAGAATTTTAAAGAAGGATAAAAAAGTGAAACTCGTAGAATTCACGAGACGATGCGAACTCCAACAGCCATAAAACTGAACGGCACGAGCGTCCGCGTAGAACTGAAGACCCGCTTCGACGGGACACATACGCCGAAGACACACACACGGGCCCCGTGATTTCCCCTTCTTCGTGGTTTCCGCGCGACAGTGACGCCCCTGGCGGTTGAGGAGTAACATACGACATTCGGCAGGAAGAACAAGAGGAAAGAAGGAAACTAAGAAACGAGGGAACGTGTCAGAACGGAAGCCACACCCAGTGGATGAAGAAGAACTTAAGACTAGAGAATTCCATGTCTATCGGTCCCGAAGTAGAGGGCCCAAATATTTGGGTCTCGAGAAAGAGTGGCTCGGCAAAAAGAGGGGAAGAGAAGTTATATAAGAAAAATTAAAAAAAAACAATTAGACTCGAAGCTTTATCATAGTGGGGAAGCCAACCAAATTACAATTATTGTATAATTATTCAAAGCAGCTGCCGTCATCGACCTCCTGCTGAACCAATCAGACCTTAAAGCTCTACTTGATTTCAGTTCCCGCCATTATTCAATTCGTAATGTTATCCTCGCGTATATCATTGACATTTCACAATTGCCCAACAACAACTCTCGATGAGCCAATCGCTACCGACTCTCTCAGTCTTCCTTCCTTTCAACTTAACCGACGACGCATAATTTTTTAAACGGACTGTACCGCAAATAGATAACGAAGATCGTTACGATACATATAATTCTATTTCGGAGCCGCGTGGCGCTAATTGCAACTGAGGGATCCAATTAATATCCATGGAAGGGACTGTGAATCTAATAACGAATTCGTGTCGTGGGGCTTGGTGCGTGGGCATTGCCTTACATCTGTTGATAATGACGATCACGATAATGGCTCCGCGGAGCATCACGGAAGAGCAAACCGCCTTCATCGCGAGTCCCTCGATACTAGCTATAAGAAAATATCAGTGGACTTTGGTAAGATTAGAAATGGCGAAACCTGCATAGTACACTAACCTGACTATTAGTACATACATATATATGTGACGTCTATATAAAATACGTACGTAAACGCTCGGAACGGACTAGAATTGAAAGAGAGAGGGTATCCTCTCTCCCTGGAGAGAGATCAAGGTTGCAAAGTGACTCGGATGACGCAATCGCCTGCAGCTGCATCCGGCGACATCTAATTGCTGCCGCTTCGTCATTCCGACACCAATGCCAGTCACGAAACTAGCCTCATTTACAGCCCGCGTTCTGGTAGGTGGCCGAGGGGGGGGGGGGGGGATTCCCCAGCGATAGTAGGATCGATTGACATTTTGAAAAATCACTGAGCCACCATAGCTGTCAAGCATTCGTCATTGAGAAAAGTTCGCGAGTTGCCAATCAAAACTTCGGTCGTGGATTCTCAACCAGAACGGGGAATCCTCTACTACAGGGATGTTAACGTATGACTATCGCGAACTTCTTGCGTATATTTACAGGTAAAATCGATCCCCCCTGAATGGTTTACGAGTTTAGTTTGCGAATTTTGTCGATAGTCGCGACCGTAGAG
This sequence comes from Calameuta pygmaea, assembly GCA_031762395.1. Classification (NCBI taxonomy): domain Eukaryota; kingdom Metazoa; phylum Arthropoda; class Insecta; order Hymenoptera; family Cephidae; genus Calameuta; species Calameuta pygmaea. Next base: position 525,795 of record JASANN010000205.1, on the reverse strand, counting down.
CCGCTGTCGACTCTTATGTGCATTAATTATGTGATTCTTTAACGCGGATGCTCAATGATCCAGGACACGTGGAGATATATATATATATAAGCAAAACACACCCCGTATAAGATTGCCAGCGTTATTAGGGATCCAAGATGTAATCTCGGGGGAAGAATTCTCACGAGGGATGATATTATCCTCGGGTAATAAGGTGGATATGGAAATTAGAGTTCACTGATATTCTCCTGAAATCTCATTCCCTCTCGCCAGTATTCCTTTCTTCTACTAAACGTACATTTTCGTAGGTATAGGAACTCACTGGCATCTCTTAAAATTATATCGATGTGTATGTAATTTGCACTATGAATTTTAATAAATTTGCCATACAACGTACGATGACCTTAGTAATAAATTTATATCGCCGTTTAATATTTCAACAGCAATGAAGTCATTGATGCGCATAAGAGTCGTATAATGGCGACTGTGTCCCATACGAGGCATGCGTAGTGTGCAGGGTCAGAGTGCATCCCCCAAAGACGACCTTTTGGAAAAGCAGGATCTGTTCGGCGTAGGGAGGGCAGTAGAGGAGAGACAGGGGGTTGATGACGAAAGAGAAACGAGGGTTATTCGGGGACGGGTGTATGGGCTAGGGGTTGGAACGGGATGAAAACCCCTCGAAATCAAATCAATTAAGCCAGAGCGTACCCTACCGGGCTACCCAACTCCCTGATTGGATTGGATTAGATTGGCTGCGCGATTTTTTTTTCTAAAATGGAGGAAACCATCGTAGGAACGATTTTACAGAATTGCGCGAGAGTTCTTTTGAGAAAACTGATTTTGCCTATCGGCATCGTAACTTCGGAGCACGCTGTTGTCAGCTACGAAAAATTTGAAAGTTTCCATAATAAAGGGGTCAGAGGGTTTATCGGTTTTGGTTATAAAAAAAAAACAATACGCTACAGCCCTCGAATTCTAATCCTTGCCCGCACAACCCCATCATTTTTTTTGGATAAAGTGAAAAGCCCTGTTCCCTTGCTAGAGAGTAACGGCAAAGCCGATGTATATATATATATATATGCAATACATGTGAGTATATACACACAAAAATATCAAACAACCTGTACCTATAGTGCGTAATCGTGGGATTCTCCCGTGTGAACTAACCACACGTGAAACTCAAACGCGTAAACGTAGACGCGCGTCAGATGTCAGTTTATTGCCGATCCACGTTTTTCGTGCAATCGCACGTGCAGGCTCGTTTTTATTGTAGCTGGAAATGAAATTAGACGTAAACCTATTCCATCCGTGTTTACTTCGGCCCATATATTTTTCTCCCATTTTTGTTCCTCGTTCATTATGAAATGTGACGTGCAACTATCCTCGGCACAGAAGAGGTTAAGCGTCTGAATGATTTTACGTCCTTTTATAACAACCGGAAGTGATTCTAGAATTATATTTCCCTTCCTCTCCCTCGCCCCCTTCCCTTTTCCACTTTCACACTATACGAATCAATCCGGAAGGTAATGGACAAGCGTCAGAATTTTATTGACGAAGGAAGGGACGGACGATCGCCGTTTGGATCGCGGAGATAAAGATTAAGAGGCGCGAACGGTGGTTCCGGTCGAAGAGGGTCGAAAGGTAGAGAAAAAGGATGAAAATAGAAAAAAAAGAAGAAGCACCGAGCAATCTGTCAGACGCATTCTCACTCTCGAATCCTGGCGCAGAACTCGCGAACACTCCTGCTAAATCCTGCATAATAAGCCACGAGGGTTACGTACTCGAGGGGTTGGTAGATGGAAGGGCGGTCTGTTGGGGGTGCATCACACACACGGCATTTATATGCGAATAAAAGAGCCACCCTCCCGCACTTCGGACGCCATTTTTATCGTGCACCACGCCCGTAACCAAACCCACCCTTCAAACTTTCAAACACTAATCCATTCTCCCATACGATTTCACATACGCACACGTACGGCCCAACACGTGGTAAAGGCTATATGTCCTGTCGTGGTTTCTGTTTAGTGAGTTTATTCCGCCAGTTACCGACAAACGGATGGTTTACTGTTTGATTCTTTTTTTTCATTCCCCCTTTCAAGTTTCCTTTTTTTTAAATTTCCCGCCAACATTCAAAACCCGTTTGATCCCACGGCTGAACGATGCACAAGCCTTTTTGTATTAACCACGGCTATCCGCGACCCGGGCTGAGCTGGACAAACGTTTAACCAAGAAATTCGTTGTAACTCCATAGCTAGCGGATTACTTCCAAATTCGTGTATCGAGATTGCAACGAGCAGTGTTGCCAACCCAGGGCGCTTGGCCTTAGGCAGCCACCTCGTAAACACGATCCGACGCTCCATTACACGTCCTAGTCCCCTTATTAGCATATTGGGTACACACTACGTGTCCTCTGTAAATGTAAAGGAATAGGATCGAGGTTCTCTATACGTCCGTGTGTAATCCCGTGGCGCGTCATTCGCTAATAACTCAGGATACAGAATTAGTTGATGGCTTTTGTGTCGCGAAAACGATTTTCAGATAGGTCCCATAGTGGAATTAGAAACTGGAATTGACGTGCAGCTAAACCAGATAAAAGAGACGTACTGGATTTTGTCTGGAATTTATAATGGGATTAAGCATCGTCACAGGTTATATATTACCATGATCATAAAAAATTAATAAATATTAATGCGTGAATAAAAAATTTAAAGAATTATCTTTAGGAAGTAAAAACCATCGGAGAAAAGCCAAACAGTAAATTCTGGTTGAGATAATCGATATATCGCGACAGTGAAAAGTTAGTCATAATGCAAAGTCATCAATAGCCAAGTAGTAAGTCAGTCGGTCGGTCGGTTTAACAGTTGCGTGAAGTATGATGACGTCAGAACGCAACGGCAGCCATCACGCAACCTAAATACGCACGTGTAAAACCGCGATGACACCGAGATTATGCGATCAGGTTAAATGATTTAAAAAAAAAAGAACAAAAAGGAAAAAATATAGACCACAAGAATGGCGGACAATTATGAAATTTACATACTTTCCTAGTCATACCACGTCACTGGGTATGACCGCACAACTAACCTAACCTAGACTCATCTTACTGATCGTAACATACCCAACAAGCGAGACGTTAATGCAAAGTTAATAACGTCACGAGCCAAGCCTACGAACCCCGTGCGAACTGTACAACCCGAGGGATGAAAATGAAAAGTGAAAGAGTTCATGAGAGGGCTAAAAAGGGAGGGGGAGGGGGTATGAAAAACTAACGAGTAAAATCTAGGAGCGCCACCCCTTTCGCATGCAAATTCCGGCACACCTGGGAACCAAAGGTCGCATGCAAAGCAGCCCCGGGGCCAGATTAGATGGCCCCAGGGGCCTACATGGACCCTCTACACTTATTCCACGTGTTTCTTCAGTTCCTCTGCTATGGCGCGTATCGCATAGTGTTTTCAAACTGCCTAACCTTTTTTCCGACCCATTACATCAAAAAATGAACTCAAGTAGATATTGACTAACGACTGTTTATCCACCTCGATTCCCGCTATCTAACATTTAAATAATTCTTCTTATTCCCCTAAATAAACCTGTAGCCACCAATTCCGTTGGGCACCCGCCCCTCTGTGACTTATCTCCACCATCTGCGAAACGCTAATTCAACTCACGATTCTTAAGGGTAATCTAACAAACATTTTTTGATCGCTATACACATATAACGTTATTCAGCGCTATATCTATATATACCTATATATATATACTTCAATCCATACGTTATTCAGCGCACATCGAACGACCATTTGCTATTGACGAATAAAAAATACGAAAATTTATTCTAATTTGTTTATTCGAAAAAGTAAGGGGGGAGCCGACTCTTCCGAAAATTGTGACGGTACACAATTTTAATATCGTACTGTGTACGTTTGTATAACATTCCGTATACATGCATTATGAAGAGACCTTAAGGGTCCCACCGCCACTGCTGTTAATTGGAACCCGAAGAGCTACGAGAGGACTGACTATCAGGCCGATTAATCGGCACCGACGAAAGTGTCAGCCCGTATAATTATCGGCTGCCGATCGATCGACGTACCTGCACTACAGTCGCTTATCGCGCGAGCTATCTACTTGCGTATGCGCCTTCACGTCCCTCGAGTACACACCTTCTCGATTATCCGCTTGATTATTATTTCGATTATTCATTCGATCGCGACAGGCCTTCCATCTCACCTATACCTCTTTCCTGACTACTTATACAGTATGGCTGTATATACATATATATATATATATATATATACTCGCCTACGTTCGCACGTGTAAATTCGTGTTTTCGTCGTGCCGTCTTGGCCGTTGGACGCCATTATTATACTATCGCACGGGCCATTTTGTTCATTGCCAGTTAAGCTGCGTTATAAAGGGTTCCGTTAATGCCATTTAAAGGCCCACTCGATATACACATACACTACGCAACTATGAGCCAGCAGACTTTATCATACGTGGTTTCCTTCATTCGCAATGCGTGCTACGTTTTCGCGTGTTTTCATACGAGTAATATTTTTCGCATAAAATTCGAAAACGTGTAGTATGATGAATTTGTGTGAAGGAAGATAGAGAAAAATAGCGTGAACAACTTTTTCGATATTTATTTTTTTTTTTTCATCTTCCTCTCATTGGCGATTCTGGCTCTCTTGTCGATAATACTAAGCCGCTGTATGTATAACCTACGAAAAAGTTGCGCGAACGAGAGTCGTACGCTGAAATTTCAGGTCGCCTATAATGATTGCCGTCGGTATCGTAATCATCATACGCAACATACTGTTACAGCTACGGTACGCTGTATTATTTAAATATGTTTCGTGCACGGCTACGCCCCTCGCACGGCCGTACGAGAGCAACGAGAAGTTATGCCGTATTACGGCTGGTTTAAATATTCAGTCCTTGGGTTCATATATATATATACCGATGTAAATACATAGGTACATCGCTGGCGGCGGTATCACTGGCCCAAAAGGGGATTTTAGGTCGAACCATTAACGAAGGCGAGCAGTAGAAAACAAAAGCGACCCTACCCAAGCTATGGAATCGTCGATGGTGGATGAGCAAAGTAGAGATGAAGATGACGCTCCAGAGAGAGACAGAGAGAGAGGGAGGGAGGGGGAGAGAGAGAGAAAAAATTAAAAAAGACAAATCCAGCTGTCCGTAGTCGTGTTAACACTCGCGTGAGGCCTCTCGTCGACATCGACTTGCTCTTTCCGCGTTGATCGGCATTGCGTGCCGAGTGACGCATCAGCGAGGAATTTTTTAATGTTAGCCGGCGCGGCTCCCACCGTAAAATTTCGACGAGCAAAGAAACAGAAAATGCAAAGGGTTTGCACTGAGGGGAAGTACGGGGAACGAAGGATGTAAAAAGGCAAATCGAGGGACGGGTGAGGCGGGAGTAAGCGAAGACGATAAATAAAAATGAAAAGGTAGATTCTCGTGGGATAGTGAATTTGACGAGAATGATTATTGGGACACGTTAGAATACGTAAAATATTGTTTCCAGAAATCATGTATTCTGAGACTGGATAAACAAATACGAACAGACAGCTGAGCGATGAAATTTCACATGACGACATTGAGGGTTGTGAGTCGACTGAATATTTTGAAAATTATACGTTGGAGAATATATGCGTCACGAAATGTGGTGAGGGGGGGGGGTCAGAGGGGAGGGGGTTCCGTGGAACATTGGCTCAGAAATAGAGATCCTATTGGTTGGCGGAATATTTACATAAATTTGCATTCGTACCCTACAACGGACCCCGTAGGGTCCGAAGGGGGCCCAAAAGTTTAAGCTTGGTGCTGGGCTTTTCAAACATAAAACTCGTGACAATCTCTGTCTTTTATTGTCTCTCTTGAAGAAACTAAAACGGAAGAAATATATATATATATATATATACATATATCAACACGTTTCGAGAACGACTGCGACTCGAAATCCGAGTGCAGATTGCATTGCACATTTTTAATACTGGTCACTCGGCGCCAAGTCATTGGCCTCGGGTCTCGTTATATACGCGATGATAAAGACAAACGTAAATTGTTATCTTCGTGCGCGAGCGTCGCTTTTATTGCGTTTCAAAACTCGACGCTTTCCTTTGTTCAGTAATTACGCATATGTCGCGCCCGCTTTGGAATGTCGTAGGATACATGAAAAACAGAGTGCAAGACACAGTGAAAAAAAGAAACTTTTCAAGATATTTGCTTTCTCTGTTTGTTTCGCTGCGCCATATTTGTTATCAGCAACATCCATTCGGACACAGACTTGGGATAGCCTAGGAATCGTAGGGATATTTAAATTAGATTTTCAAATGAAAACTAACTCTACGCCCACCGTTACTGAATTATTTCATCGACTCCACTCAGGTACTACGTGTCCGTCCGTATAGTGTCTCGTCGTGGACGATACTTGCGAGTCCGCGACGTCCATAATTAATGATAATTGTTCAACTAGCTTGATGGCCTTAATTAGAGGCGGCTACAATACTGACGCATGGCGGCGATTACTTCATTTTTCTCGCTCTGTTTTTTATTTTCTATCTCTTACTGCATCTTTCCATTCCGATCGCATTCATTTGCATAGTAGATATACGCGGGTACGAGTAGGAATGAGGAACGAGAAAAAAAAAAGAAAAAAGTGCGTTACTGTTTTGAATTAAAAAAAAAACCGGTAGATAATAAATAATCCCAAGCTCATTGGCCGGGTTACGAGCATGCGCGATGTGATATTCTAGATGTGAGCTTCAGAGACCCGAAGCAAGTTGTACCCGGTCCTGCCATGTGTTTCAAATGAATTTACATGACGGGGCTTGCGTGAACGATCCCAAAGTGCGCATGCGCGTGTGCGAGCGTCACGAAAGCGTGTATGCGGTATACGCTGACTGGGCGCGTGTGAACGTTAGAAGGGGACATAGAGAGGAGAAGAGTCTTGAAGATGGTGAGAGGCACGTAAGAATATGGGAATGTGAGAGAGAGTGGTGTGTGTGTTGGCCAGCATGTGGGCAGAGATTCCCTACAGCGGCAGATGTTGGACCATCTTCTCGTGGCCCCTTCGAGATACCGAGCTCCGTATGATTATACCCTATCTGCCAGCAGGCCAGGGGCGTAGCAAGTACCGCCGAAGTCTCCCACGCCACGTTGGCCCATTCAAAAACAGTTCGTGAAACTGACAACTTTTTTTTTTTACGTTGGTACTCACGCTAGTCGAGCGAATTGCGGGGTGAACAGGTATACTTTCACCTGTAAGTGTTCATTGATTCGCAGCGGAGCGAGGCTGAATTTTTCAATCTCCTTGGACCAGTGCCGTATCTGAAAGAAACATAGAAGGTGCTACGGTTAGAGGTTAGGTTAGGCGATGTTAAAAGTATATACCTGAATCAACGTTTCTTAGGTTATGTTCTAGGGAGTAACGGGTTTATGGCTCTATGGCGAGGAGAATGAGTCTACAGCACCTCCCACAGTGATATCACATTTTTCAGTTTTTTGTCGGACTCCGACGGGGCCCCCTATTCATTTTTCGGCTTCGCATTATGGTATAGGAGTCTGGAGCAGGTAGTCGGCGGGACCCCTGTACGTTTCTCTCTTTCTCTTCGTTTTATTTTTTATTTTGGAAAAACACGTGGTCGTCTCAGACGCAGCCACCTTTGCTGCGGTTTTTTTTTAATCGACGAAAGGTGGCGGATTGCGTCAGACACCAGGGTACAGGTCTAGGGTCACGTGATGGTATGGGATTTCATGGGGTTTTCAAGCGGTGGTGCTACAGTTGATGTAATAGTGGTAGGACGCTAGTAGGTGGGGCAGCACATTAAACACGATCCGTTAATTATTCACGTTTCAACTATGGCGTACAGCGACTATCTTTTTTCATTTTACACGTAGCTCTCATTCTCCCACCATCACTTCCACTTCTTCCTCGTGTCCCTTCACCGTATTCATCATCATCACCAGCATCATCAACACCAACACCAGCATCGTCAACGCCATCACTTCCTTGTCGGCTCTACCTTAGCGAAGGTTGAGGTTTATCAGGGTCCGGTAACCCGAGCGGCTATTATAATCGCATCAAGCACCCCGCCACAAATTATTCCGTGTAATCTCCAAGGTCCAGGGTTATTCTTGGGCCCTATATCACATTTTAAATAATGGCTCCCGTTTCTATGGCCCAGACCCAACGCTGGACCTCACAACACACGAGGTTGGGTAAATCAAAAAATTTTTTGGGTCTAATTTTTTTAACTGTATATATATATAGCAAGCGCCATCAACATAAACAGTTACTGTTTTAACTCAGGTAAATCTGGGGTTCGTGTGGATCCGAATATTCACATGGGCCTTAGCATAGAATTTCCATAGCATTAGATTCCGGCTACCTAAGTCCCCTTCGTAACCCTTGCCTGTAATATATTACCGGACCGATACGCCGTGTATTATATTATAATAGCTCAGGGATACTAATGGCTTCCGAGGCCTGCAGCCAGCATACGTGCACGCACGTTCACGCATGTATACGTCTTTACATATGCGTACGCATACGCAGATTCGAGATACAAATGGTCTCTTCTTCATCCGCCTCTTCTTCTCTTCCTGAACTCTTTAACCCCTTTTTCTACAGCCTCAGTTTCTTTCATGCATCTCTGTCTATGTATGATCTCCACTCCCGTACGAAATTCACTAGCAGCATTGGGCTCGCGCAACCTGACCCAACCCCCATTAATATTCCTTCGCTACCCTTCCGTGAGAATCGGCCCTAGGTTAACTTTATCTATTAGCATAAGGCCCATTTGGACGACACCTTTTCTCACGACGATCCCTATCGCCTTGCACGTATGCACGTATGTCTATCTAAAAAAATCCAAACTATCGATTTTCATCATACCGTCATAACCATCGGCTACGAACATCTAACCCACGGTCGACAATCTTCCGAGAACGTAACCAATCCTAGTTGCGATCCTAACCTCGAAATAGGTGTGAAATACGCCAACGGTCCTGGCACGGAACCCCTTTACATGATTTCCATAAAATTCCCATAAATAACCAAAACCTGGGTTGGGCTTATTTATAGACAATATTTATACGCCACGCATGACCTGAGAGGACGCAAATCCTTTACAGGATATCTTTGACACCTTTAGGGCCCTATACGTTTCATTACGTATGATCTCGCGTACAGAATCAAAATGTTCAAAACAAAAAAAAAACATTTTTTCTTACCACGTCTCATTCGTTTCATGCTTCAGGTTCTATTTTTCCGTTTATAACTTCTTTTCGTCCTCATGTGGTAAAATAATTTGTCGCGAGTAATCTTCTTGAGGAACGATGGATAAAATGAAAGAAAAAAAAAGTCTAGTAACAGAAAGAATACCAGCATCAGCGCCACCACGACCGGCACTCGCTAGGGTAGAATCCAATGAATAAGAAGACAGGAAGTTGTTATCTCCGTCAACGCCTTGGCTCCCTGCCCGTCTTCTTCTTCTTCATCTTCAGTTGGCTTCCCTTACAAGCCGTACGTGACTTAAACGCGCGCGCGCGCGCCCGTGTGTGTGTGTGTGTGTGTGTGTGTGTGTGTGTGTGTGTGTGTGTGTGTGTGAGATACATCGAAGACTGGGACTCACCTATCATGGGGATGCTATGGGTATACGTAAAAAAGTCCAGCGGACGATAAAAATGGTGGAAAAGCTGAATTTTAAAAAGGATCACAGAATTTTCTTCGTTTCGCGAATATACTGTTTTACTTTTCGCGCGAGTGAATATGCGCGCGTGTGTTAACACTTTATCGACCGGTAGCCTATTTATCGGCTTTTCGATTCCTAACGCTCATCGACCGGTAGCCTATTTA
>JASANN010000205.1:472899-515842 GCA_031762395.1 Calameuta pygmaea | reverse complement strand
GGAGTAAATTCGGGCGCGACTAAGCCGGTACTTACTGAGTGGCAGCCTCAACCACGACCGGTCGATAAAGTGTTAAGGAGACAGTGCGGAAGTGGATAAAGGTGAAAATCTACGGCGCAGGAATTCACGAAGCAAACGGGTACGCGAAATTAACCTTGTTACGAGGCGGCAGCCGGAAAGAAGAAGCGGAAAGGTCCATAAGTGAAATCACGTAACGCGTGGCGACGGCGCGGAAAATTTTCCTTCCGGTCGTTCGAATGCTCAGTTCGGAAATGTTTGATGCGCGCTTTGATGAAAATGGGCATAAAGGAGAATCGTGGTTGGAGATAGTTCTATCGGGAATTATTCGAAAGCGTACGGTGCAGCATTGGTACGGTTGGCAGCAGTTTTTTTTTACTAAAAGTATTCACGCTGGTTGACTCGACTTTTCATCGGTTGTAATGAAGAATGATGTTGTTTCCTCGTGTCACCTTTTTTTTTGGAGATATAATGAGAAAGTAGGTGTAAAATATGAAATGTGAAAGAGAAAAAAAAAGGAATGTTTCAAGTTAACGGGCCCCCTCGACTTTGGTCCCAACACTAATTACACTAACTTGGGCTAATACGGGCTAAGTAATGGGTGTAAATGCTCCCGGTAATTGCCTAATTCAGCTGTACGTAATTGACGGCAATTAAAATGTCATTTGCGAGAAATATTAAGTTGAACTTGGAGTCCGAGTCGGACTTAACCTCCTAGTTCTAGAGTAGCGCCAGTAAAAATATAAGGAAAAAAAAAAACAACTTCTTGACATTCCATAAAGTGCGTTCTCGAGAGCTGCTCTATAGAAGTTGAAACTATAGAGGGCTCCTCTTTTTTTTAAGATAAATAATCATACCAAATTGTATAGGCTATTGTATGTCGGTAAACACAAGACTGAAAGTTGACACAGAGACCCCGAAAATAAGAATAAGAAAAAAAAATTAAAATAAAATAAAAGTACGACAGGAAGAAGATACTAAAACAAAAAGATGTTGAGGTGGAGAAGAAAGAGAGGAAGAAACGAAGAAGATGATGAGGTAAGGCCCACTATACCAACTGAAGATATCAATCAACGAGCACATTGTGCCCAGAGATAATTTGACGCGCGGTTGAAAGGACCCCATCTCGAATTCCATGACCGCATAATGGGGCCTTAGGGCCCTTTCGAGTTTCGAGACCCTTCCAGCATACCATTCTACGAGGAATTTCTCTACCGAAGGTCCACGGCCGTTCCTAAGTGCACGACCCAACGTTATCCGACGGAAGGGAGAAGCGACATCGCCATCGCTTCGGCACAACTTAAATTCAAATTTCCGATCCGTCGGATCATGTCAGTCCCAAACATTTTTGTCACTGTAATTTGCTTTTCCATAGTTATTTTTGTAATTTAGCGGTAAACGAGTAATACCCATTTTTAAACTTCTTCTTGGACCCAATATAAAGACCCTCGAGACTCGACTGAAAACTACCTGAGCCAAAAATATGGCACGTGGGTCTTTTCATCGATTCACCGATATTTTAAGATTCTTTGGTTAAACAACCCTGAGTACCGATCAGTTACCAAGTGGGATTTTTGTTCTAGTGAATGGTTGTTAGGACCTCGGGACAACTGTTCAGAGGACTTTTGTGAGAATGGCGTGTAAATGATTTCGCAGGTGTCTAACTTAGAAGAGGTTATGTCGAACGAGCTAGAATGGATAAATACGAGAAAAACAGGTGGGTGCGGCCTCTTTCCTGGATTTTACGAAGGCCCGACACTTGTTTACGATATCCGTGGCGAAATGGACAAAGGGGGCGGGAAAGGATAGGAGGGGGAATCGACAAAACGGCGGGACACGAAGATATGGATACCTTTGGGGACCTCAGGACCTGACGACAGAACCCTGTCGGGCAACTAATGGCACGCGGCTTCGAAATTAATCATCTGCTCACTCGCACACACTTTTTCTCTTTATCTCTATCGCACTTCTAATCTTTCTTTCCTTTAGAAACGAGAGAACAAAAAAGCCACCAGACCTATCATCGACTATAAGAATTCATCATCGAGCTAACGACATTCGAGTAAGGTTCCGAGGAGAACTTTTCGGCGCGGTTTTTAAACAATTTTTTTTTCCCTCCTTACCTGCTCACGCCTGGGACCAATTGGAGGCTCGCTCGGACTCGGTTGACTGGGAACAAAATTGTTTTTCTTGGTTCCCTCAAAACAGTTTTTCGTCAATTGCAGTAATTGCGTTGTATCATTTTATTTTTGTTTTTTCTCTTTTTTTTTTGTGGTTTTCTTATTTTCTCTTCCTCACGGAGTATTTCCTTTTTTTATGATTCAAAGTACTCGTTAAGCATCGTGCAGGCTTCTTCACTTTAAACACACATTTGCACTGAGCGCACACGATGAGATCCGAACTCGTTTAATTTCTATTTTTGGGCCCACCATTTATGGGTCATATTTTACAATATCCTACCACGATTATCAGAATCACTAAATTCGCATAGATTTTTTAAATATGCTGCTACACGGATGATTTTGTTCTCGTAAAAAATATTTCAATTTTCCACCGTTCCCGATTATTGTACCAATAATCACAAAATAATGGGTTGCTTGCATAATCAAAATTTTCAAAAAGTCCCTACGATCTGCTCGCACACAATTTGAAAATCTCGTGACTTGCACGTCCGCCATAATGTGCGTCAACGAAAATAGCGTTCGATGCCAAAGGAAAGAAGTAGGATTTAAAAAAAAAAACGAAAAAAAAATACATAAAAGATCGCAAATATGAGAAAACATCGTTATTTTTCCTTGTAAAATCGGAAATCCGCTTCTGAATGGTGAAAAAACGCGGCGCCGATTAGCAATTCTATTAATAAAGCCTTACGCGAACCCGGTTGCCCCGTCAGATTATAATAGCACGTACTTTCCAAAATTGTAGTCTTCCCGTGAACTCGACTCGAATAAAGAACAAATATAAAAAAAAACCAATGAATTTCGTAACAAAATAAATTTGTTCTTTAGAAAAAAAAATAGGTACATAACATCGTCTATCCCGTGCGTATTAACGTCGTTCCTCACTTTTGAAATCACTTGATCACTGGATCCGATTGGATCCCTACTGATCTTCTGGCGCCAATCAGTTTGCTCGATGAAGCCTCGACTCTTCAGGCCCGCTATCTTCGTGACGAAAGTGTTTCCAAGACGTAAAACGTTGTATATTCTCAATAAAATATCTTCTCGTATTAGAAATATGCCGAGAGCTCCTTTCCACCACGTCCATATGACAATATGAGGACGTCACGGCGATATCAGTAAAGTAAGCAAACCGCCAGTCCGATCTCAGCCGACTGAACGTTCCGACGCCCGTTCGGCCGCGTTGTCGACGTTCGCTCCCCGCCATGGCGTCGAAAGGAGACCCGCTCTTTTCGACCCACTGTGACGTTCTGGCTGGCCCCAAGCTAGAGTCGTGGACTCCGCGGCTTCGGAGTCACGGAGGTTTAGGTGGAGACGCAAGACGTTCCTACAGTATCCCCACCACGATGTTCGTCCCCACTTCCTCTTATGATACCCCCACCATAGCCCCCCCCCCCCCCCCACTATACTGCTTCCCAACAATGTTGTCGGTGAGGCCTTCCCCCCACCACGCCTTCCCCTAGTTCCCCCACCTAAACCAGACTTTCCCCACCATACGAAAGCAATTCTGTGCCCCTTACTACTGCTTCCTTTCGCGTGTGGTATGTCGTGTGGAGGAGTTTCGCCTTTCTGCCGACAGATTGGCGCCACAGTCCAAGCGAAAGATAGAATTCTTAAACAGCGAGAGGAGGGAATATTTTTTCCGAGAGTTGAAAATCCCATGGACCTCTCTTTTTTTTTCACTGACGAATGCACTGCAACGTGATATTTTTATTGCAGGAAATTAATCTGTGTTTATCACTCTGCGTTTCTGTGTGCGAACCTTCTCTTTGATAGTTTTACGCAACGAATGTCTGGACATGAATATGATTAAGTTCATTTTGATGATGTTTCAGAGTTTAAATTTTTAATTGGGATTAAATTGGATTCGAGAGGAATTTAATATTACGTAGCACGTGTTTCGTATTGCTTCATTAATTTAGTCACACTTTTTGTTATATTCAACAAACGGGTTTTCATTTGAATTTCCGGAAAAAAAAAGATGAGAGAAACGTGAGAAATTGTCGCGAGAGTATGTACACACGTGGGATAAGATTAATATAAAAATTTATAGATGATTAATGAGCATTATTAAAAGAATCTTTTGAAGCATTCTTTATTTACTCGCGTGGTTTCCAGATCATAAAGATGTTTTCTTTTTCGTTCTATCCTTCTTGGAAATTAACTGACACTAATGTAAACTGGAACACTCGAAAGACGAATATAATTTTTTTATTTACATCATTTACTTGCCCGTTCTATTGAAATTCTTGTGAAGGAGGATAGGTGAATGAATTTTTGGGAATAACCCATTTTTTTACGATACTTTGCATATTTATGATAAAAAAATAAAAAGTATTGGAAGCCGGATGAACGGTGAACAAAATTCATTTTCGGACACCATCATGAGACACAAAAGTACGAGTCGGTCCAGGCACTCGATAGGCAACTATCTTATCGCGAAGCATTTATCGTTGACGCGACTGCTTATCGACGCTTATTTATAGCTGATAACTCGGTTATCAGAAGTAGCAGCCCTAGTAGGTATGCGTACATTTGACCTCAAACGTACCACAAATTCTTCAAACGCTTTTAGACTTTATCTCAGATTTTTTTTATGAAAACGAAACGACACTCAAGAAAAATGAGTAGGATAAAATTTACGCTTGAAAAAATTTCAACGAAAAGTTTGGCATCACTGATACGAATATTTATCTGCTCCAATTTGTAGTCTCTTAATTTTCAAATATTGTGACATCTACCACCAACACTGAATTTAAAGGCTCTCCACTGGCCTGATAATTTGTTTTAATCACAAAACTTCAACAGAAAAATCAATAAAGCCAAAAATGCCATGATAACTAAAACTGTCCCATTGCACTTTTCCATTTCACTCTGTAATTTAAGTCTTTGTACTGCTCAGTTATATTTATTTGTCATTGCAGCAGGTACAATTGGTAACAACCTCTTATAAATGTATTACAATTTTATATTGCAAGAGGATTATACACGCGTGGGACTGGCATCTGCGATCTCGATCAGTCTGACCAGAGCCAGTACGTTTCCCCTACGACACTTTCCCTCCCTTGAATTTAACGTAGCACTCTCACCCTCTCTCACTGTTGCAACACGAGCACACTAGTGCCACTAGAAAATTCCCTTCAGTATCATCCCTTTCCTCGACGGTACATTCTCCCTCCATGATCATCCTTGGGCTACCCCTGAACAACCGCCCCCCCGCACAAGGTACACGTATACACGCATACACACAAGGCTGTCTGTCGATAGCCAAACTTGACAACGCGATGGGCGCATGATCGCTCCACCCCGTGCGGGAGCGTCGCGGCGCACTCCTTTCTTCCTTCCCGTAATTTTTTTTAAACTCCGCCTCGGCGCGTGTGAAAAATGCGCAGGAAAAAAACGCGCCACCACTTCCCACTTCTTGCGATTCTACGACTCCGCCTGCCATTTTCCCCCACCACCGTACAATACTGTTACCATCCCTCAATTCCCCGACATTCCTTTTCCTACCATACGCAACCGTTACGCTACCTAACCTTACCAGCGTCGTACCCCACTCACAAACTTTCTTTTACGGTAGGATTCATCCAGCGGAACATGGCCATCGTGGAAACTACGAAGTTCCGCGAACGGCCACGGTGGCGCTCGACGTCGAAGCGCGTGGCGCCATCTCTCGAAAATTTTCCTCTACTAGGGAAATGAGCGGGAAATGCACACAGAGGATATTTTACCATGGGATGCTGAGTTTGCTTCTGAATCATTCGGTGGGTAGGAGGGGGGCAGCTGAACTGAGATTATTGATTGTTCGAACTTGGTTCTGCTCTACGTTTCGACTACAGGGTGCTCTGTAGATTCGAGGGTTGTTCAGAGATCTGTTATAGCGGGTTACTACGGCTCGTCGGTAATCGGGGTGTTTCGCATTCTCGCTTTACCGACAATTCCAGAATAGGGGTGAGTTTTCCGCGCGATGCGATACCGAACGCTAGCGACATCCAGTTGTTCAGTACAAAAACAAATTTCATCCCTTGAACTCCTCGCGCAATCCCTTCCACCCCCCCCCCCCCTTCCCCATCCACCGTATTCTCGGGTAATTTGTCCTCCTGGAAAATTGAAACTCTACCAGCCGCGATTCCCGTTGCAACTACCGCACTTTATGAAGCGTGCTTAATCCTGTATAAATCGTGCAATTTCCGATGCAATGTTTTCATCCTTATGAAATCATCCCGCCCTTAATAATTAATGACTTCACAACCTCCACTTTGCGTTCCAAAGAACCCTGTTTCTAACTACATCCAACTTATCAACCCCTAAAACTCTAACTATCGATATACTCCTTGCTTCGAAAGGTCAAGACATTAATGTTGGTAGTTGCCAATTCCTAACGTAAATTAAAAATAAATTACCTAAACAATCAGTAATCATAACGGTCCCTAAACAAGTCAGGATGTCCAACATTCCCCGAAAACGCATGACTTTCCCGGTGCTAAATGGGCGGCCCGAAAGTGACATGGGAAGCGGTAACGAGCGTCTCGTTTCGCTGTTTTTGCAGACAGTCAACAATCCGTGAAATTAGAATTTTTTTGTCTCACTGTGGTTAAGACCTAAGTGATGATGACATGTGATTTCATGATTCACAATCAACTTTCCACCCCACTTTAAACCTTTACGCATACATGCATACAAAGACGTTGTCGATTCGTGCAAAACGACAAGGGATGACGATGATTCACCCCTTAGAAAGTGGATGATCGAACCTAGTCGAAATGACTGCGCGAAAAAAATTCATCTTCATGAACAGGGTGTCTTCGGCTAATTCGACTTAACCGGCGGGGGTTTAAATGATGACTTGGAGGTGGCTCAGTTTTTGATTGGACTCCGACGGTGTCTGGCAATACCTGAGGCCAATCAGACGTCCTGCTGAGGGTGTCGCGCGACTTCGCATACATCCCTCAGGATTATCGGGGTTACGTTCAGTCAGGATAGGTAATTGATTTCGTTTAAATGACTTAAACGTTTTATTAGCTTAAACGGCTGCTGAGTCGGGTCCTAATTTAGTTCGTCTTGATGGTATTGATCTTGTATCAGTGTAAAGCTTGAAATACTAAAGATTCTTTATAATGCATATGTCTCGTATACAGAGATATTTATGTATGTTACATATGGAGATAAATAGTCACGTGGGCGATGATCACGCTGGGTTATGTCACAGGAAACAGGTCCTGGACCAAAAATAAAATATCGGAAGGTTAGATGTGTCGTTTTTATGAGCAGGATGGATTCTCGATGGTCCAAGGAGACGTCCTGCTGCCTCTATGAAACACCTACGACTTTACCAAGAAATAATGTTGAGTGTTGGAACGCGAGTTGAAGTGGGCCTTGAATGGAATAATAGGTGGAAGAAAAAGCTAGTGAAAAAGGAAAGAGTGATAAGTAGCGAGTGGAATAGAACGGAAGATAGTAGATGAGTCATTAGAAAAAAAAAGACACAGTGGCAATAATCCGTAAAATTATGGCTCGAATTTCAAAAAGGGCTTTTTAGTGCACTTCTTTCGTTGAGTGGTACCTCGACGAGATATAAATGGGGTCCTACAACCCGCAGTTTACCTGTCGATACCTTCACTCTTCTATTATTCTCTGAGGTGAACACGAGCCGCCTGCTGATGCTGAATCACGCCTTCAGGATCCGGGCATATTATAGGATTGGCTTGAATTTCTTTTTCTTTCTCCCTCTTCAAACTTTTTTTTTTTGAAAATTGTAAAGGGTACCATAGGAACCGCACCTGTTACCGGATGGGACCTATGACTTTAAGATCCACGTAATTCTATGTGTTTAGGAGAGTTTTTCGGATACCTGCTTGAAATGTGAGTCCCCTTTACCTGAGTGGATGGGACCCAATCTCTTCCATGATGCCCAACACTTGGGTATTGTTCGTCGAAACGAAAGTGCATTGTGTACTAACGACTATGGTTACACAGGTATTTGTGGTGGATAAGGCCCCAATTGTCAAGTGCCAATTGGACAGGTGCAAAAAGTCACGCTGATCCATGTCAAAACTCAAACCGAAACAGATCCTCAATATTTAGCAAGACGCTTTTGTGTGCAAACCACAAACTTTGTGACCCAACCACTCCTTCGAGGGTCCCAATTTTCATGGTATACAACAAGCAATTAATTTTGTCATTAGTCATTACTCACCCTCCGAACGACTTGACGATTCCCTTCGGTTACGTGTTAGCGCTTCAAAAAGTCAATGAATAATTAGTTTCTATTTCTAGCAGAAAATACGTTTAATCCGATTTTTTGAATTTATCAGATATCCTAGATTTTTCACGTAAATAAAACCGAATTTTCACGGCGCCTTCGAAGTTTGTAAACTTCTGGATGGCAGCTGCCACAAAACTGACCTGCCCCTAAGGCTCTCGTAGTTTCGTTTTTCTCACCCCTCGCGCACACGAATACACTCATTGGGGGGGGGGGGGGGCACTCATGCATCAACGCCCACTATGTGCTTACTCACACATGCTCATACGTTTTCACGCACGTTGAAAATTCTCTCAGAGTCTCTTACACTTGTGCTGTCCTGCGTCAAGGGATTCAAAAAAAAAACGTTCGAACCGGCCTCACCCGGACTTTTATCTCTCGCTGTCTAAAGTCCCGTAGGGCTTCGTATTTGATTAGTGCCACGTCGAGGCTTGGAATCTTAACGTACTTTACTGATATCAGAAACAGAACGAAGGAGAAAAAGAGAATACAAATTCCATTCTGATCAAAATCCGGTCTTGGCTATATACCCACACCACCACTACTATCCTAGAGATACACTCGAGAAAAACTCCTGGTCCCACGAGGTTAGAGGCCTGATGAGATTAGTAGGATCCTGACGAATTAGGACTTCGTTATCCCGTGTGAGCCTTTCGCTTATGCTAATTAAACTTCGGCCCCGTAGAGCCTGAGACTTTCCCAAATTTATAGGAAGCCGGTCTAGGCACAGAGACACGGAACGCTTCCTTTCCCTCTTTTTTTTGGGCCTTCTTTTGTCACGGAGCATTAAGGCCCTACCCTGTGTAAGGACTGCGGCAGTTATTAATCATGAGCGGCCCTTTGGGAGTGTCTTGAAAAATCTTTGATAATCTTTTACCGTACTTCTTTTTATTGCATGCACGTACGTATTATGTATACACATGTACAGTCAGGGCTGGTGAGCTTGACTCTACAATTGAATTATCTTCGTGAATAGGAACGGCAGTCCTGTTCTATTCCATCTAGTTCTAACGATTTTCAATGATCAGGTATTACTAGGAAAAACAATCAAACGTGTTGATCGACCACGAGATCGAAAAAAAACGAAGAATGTGAACGAGTACCGGAAACACGTTGTTACGTCTATAGGATCGATCGTGGTATACAAAAGAGCGCTTATGCTAGGACGTTACTTCGACAATATGCTGATACATGTTCTTGTAGATTCTCAAGAAACTGCCAAGATTATCTGCCATGACGGGAGTCGGCAAAATTTTATTCGATCATTTAGCAAATCTCGTTTACACGTGTGTGCATATATTAGGTGCGAAATCTGTTTCAATTTGAAAAGCCGTTTTAAAATTCCCGCCATATGTTGCGATATAAGCTGACACGATGATACGTATATACTATAGTTATACGTACAAGCTTTCAGTATATTGTGCACTGCACATACGTATTTACGTTTTAAGCATAGTATCTCTTTAAGAGAACGAATACACAGTGTTGAATACGATGTAGAATTAGAGACAAAATACAAGGCCCTTATCCTTGGCTAGAATAGAAAGAAAAAAAAACAGTTGAGATTTAAGAGGCTTACCAACTTTCTAGTTAGTCGATGCATAAACTGGGTCTTATAGGATGTCGGCTTGTCGCTCCGTCCCTCCGACTGTCTGGGACCCGAGCTCCGTCTATAAATTCCCTGAGGATGAAAAAACACAGAGTATGAGAGAGAGAAAAAGAGAAAGAAAAAAATGCAAGAAGTTAGAGTTCATGGATAAGGCCCAAACAGAGAGGGTTGTAAGATTCGAAGATAGAGAGAAAAAGCCAAGCCTGAGAGGGGACCCAACGTTTTTGGACTAGGCATGGCGTTAGTTACTCCAATCCTCCTTGGCAGGTGGATGAGCCTTAGAAATTTCCATGTAACGTGTGTCTCAAGACGAACGGAAGTCGGTGCCTCCTTGACACTCCCGATGAACTTTCCATCCGTGGGCCTTACAATCCAGCCGCCATAACCGCTTCATAACCGTCCACGGTCCCAGGTAGCTTCACGAAATTGAAATTCTCAACTGGCCGGACACTCACCTGTCCCCAATCGGCTCTGACCACCTCCCGGAATCCTAATTTATTCTACCTACATCCCTCCACACGTACAACCCAGCATATAAGTCCCAACTATTCCACCCCTTTCGATCCTCCCATCTCCCTAACTTTAACACCCATCCCACTTATTTCTGACCGCTTCGGGAATTTCACCCAGTCCGTTTATCGTAACCCGCACTCCAGAGGCCCCGCTGTTCTAATCACTAAACCAGATATGGACACTGCCGCACCAACACAAGCATCCAAAACACACACAGTGTTTAATTTTCAAAAGAACACGCGTGCACACAACCTGACCACACGTGCTTAAAACCCTCGAGAATCCCAGCACCCTGTCTGGCGTCTGGACACAGGACGACCAAGGTTTCGTAGGAATTCTGTTTAGGAACTGTAGTTTCTCGTTAAGGGTAAAACTCGTCTAGACATAACAAACCCTCATCAAGTACACGTTTACGTTTCAACATTTTCTGTTTTACTATTTTGTATTTTATTTATATAAGTTTTTTTGTGTTTTTCGTTCCTCCATCCACGTCCGTGTTGATTCTATCAATACGCGCCTTCCGTCTTCGGTAGTGCGCCATCTTCATAGTCTGTCAGTTAACGTTGCATTCTTTCCATAGTCCAGAACTAATATGGATGAGCCAGCAGCTACGTAATCCAGCAACCAGTTGCCATTTCCGTCACGGACCAGTTTGCATTGTTCACAATATGCAACGTATCGGCTGACTGTAAATGACTCATCCAATTGTAAACGTTCATTACATATTCAAGTCCTTGAATTCCAATTTACGAATACATAAGATTCCAGCTTACCTCCTTATGCCGCCTCCCCACTAGAAACGTTCGACGCGATTCCCCATGACAATGAACCAACAAGAGCAATCGGCCGAGCGTTAAATAATTTCAGAACTTTTCCACCAGATAGTACGTCGTTGTCCAGCCTGGAAGAGTTTCTAAAGGTTTTACAGCGCGGAAATCGCGTCCCCGTAGAGCCAACTTAAAACGCAAAAAGAAACAGGCACTTCGACACTGGATCGAAGTCGTAAAATGCAAAGGGCGTGTATGTGCACGTGTATATCTATACCTTGGTACAAGGAACGTAAAAAGGTCAATACGAGATCGTATTTTCACGTGGACATCTTGACGCTTTAAGAACTTTTTTTTTTCGTCTTAACAAACATCACAGTAAATGTCCACCACCGAGATAACAGAAATACCCAATGATAAGGACCGAACATAACCTCGCTAAGTCCCACCAATTTTCCTATCCAATTTATCAAGTACGTAAACTTTGGTTTTCAAAGGGATTCAAAGCTTCAAAGCCTTGGATCGAGGGATCATTACCTAGGGTCAGTAATGGCCCAACCCGCCCTAAGGGCTCAAGTGATTAGAGGCGATCTAGACTCCTAGTTACCAGTATAGAATGACAGAAGTACCACCAACTAAAAAGCGGCCGTTAAGTAATTAATATTAATCCAACGGATGCAGCCTGGCGACATCATTGGAAATTTCACATAGGAAACTATCAGCCTTGATAACACAACAAAAAATAGTCTCTCAACTGACTGTCAGGTATACCAACCATGACGCACGCGGAAATAAAATCCAAGACAAATGAGAGAAGTGCAACTTTGCACCTGTCATTGATCACACGATGCACTCGCGCTAATTAATATGCATCCCGAGGTGTAAGATAACTCGGTATTGATAGGCTTTTTTTTCTCAACATACACAGCCTGCATTCGATATATATCGTTGGCACACCTGCCTCAGCGGCTTCAAAGACAAAGAATCTATTCATACCGAAGACCTTTCGTTTTTTAGTCTATTAAAAAAAGACGTGGCTATAGACATTCAACGTTAAAGCAACAGTGCACGCTGGTATCACGTGACTCGGAAAAAAGTAAGACGAACGCCACGAGATGCATACACATATATCGTTATAGTCTAATACCCTTAAAAGTCGAGGATAATGAAAAATAATTATTAAAACTCTATCTTAACTCCATGAATTTCAGTATCCACTGTATTGCGATGATTGGAGATATTGCTTGAAACACGTAGAGGGAGTGAGGTCGACTGTGGTTTATGGGGGTCGCGTTCCTACTTGTGCAACAACCTTCGTAGCATTTCGTAACACTTCGCGGTTAAAGCGTTACACGGATACATACAAGATGTGTCCTTTGGTTCGCGCTTGGAGCTCTTGTGAACATTTTGGAATGTATGTATGCCTTGTCCGAGTCCCTCATGGCTGCTCCTCCGTCACCGTCCGAAGACATTCTTCGAAACTGATCCGACCCTACGGTATTTTAACTATCGAAATGTACCTGCTTGTAGCAGTCTGACGTTTGCATGGAGACGTTTAACTAAACGAAGAATGAGCTGAAGTCGGAAATTATTTTCTTGTGAAATGTTTGGGATTGGATATAAAAAATATTTGGTGAAAAATGTCAAATTAAAAAAAATTCTTACCAATGAATAATTTTCTTTAAATTTATTCTCGTTACATTCAATGCTTTCTTTACGAATAATTTTATTATTAAAATTTTATATTCAGGGACATTGCTGATCGGTATGTAAAATCGGTTATCTTAAGTGAGAATGAGCATTTCCACGATAGAGTAGCAATTATGTCGGGTTACTAGTGTATCATTACTGGGGCCTGGCAGCTGCAGGTAATTGCGCCTATTCGTGCCGAGCACCACGTACTTTCGATTGATTTACAAAGTATTAATTGGCTGATAATTGACGGGACCCGCGATTCCTCGCGTAATTGAAAACAAGCGGGTATGGAGTATGATTGTAAAGGTAGCCCATGATGATAGCGATGATAATTCCCAACCGATAAGTCCTGTAATTTATAATCAATGGGAGCAAGGTGCTACTGGTTTTGTGCCAGTTTCCACTATCAGACATTATGATCCGGATATTTTCACGTATACGATCAAGAATTTTTCGTCACTCTACAAATAAGGAATTTATTCATCAATATCCAAATTGCTTAATAAATTCTTAATTCATGAATTTTTTTTAAAGATTCAAATATCATCTTTCTCTTGTATAATTCAGAATAATGCACATGCTAAGTCATCCTGCATATATTAAATACAAAATAATATTGCATAAATATTTCGTATATTTTGCACGACTCTGATTAATTTTCACGATACGTTCATATATCGTGTATAATGAAACGTGCCGATTTTAATCGACATTTCTTGCCAATCGTAATAAAAAATTTTACATCGCCCTATCAATGATTTTTAGAAATTAATTTTTTATCACTTCAAAATTTCATCACAACCATCAATAAAATTCAATACCAATATTTCTATACCAATATAAATGTAGCAATAATCTTGAACGATCATTCAATAACATATATTCAGATTCAAAGTATCCAAGTCATTCAATGATTCTGACAAGCATAACGACTTTCTCTGAAATAGTGACACAATCGTTCATAACGGTTCGAAAGGTATCCAACTCCACTTTGAGAAGTCAATACTAGACATAATGAACCTACCGAAGAAATTCCACATATATATATATGTATGTATGTATGTATATATACATATATATCCAAACACTTGTTTCTTGACACATACCCATACAAACACACGATCCATGCTAGCACAAGTCATCATGGATATGCA
Organism: Calameuta pygmaea; assembly: GCA_031762395.1. Classification (NCBI taxonomy): domain Eukaryota; kingdom Metazoa; phylum Arthropoda; class Insecta; order Hymenoptera; family Cephidae; genus Calameuta; species Calameuta pygmaea. Next base: position 501,644 of record JASANN010000205.1, on the reverse strand, counting down.
GATAGGCGTAGAATGGTTCTGCTCCGATAACACGTGGATGGAATAAAGAGAATAAAAGGAAGAAAAGAACTAGAAAAAATGGTAGAGTAGATAACAATTTGTTAGGAATATTTCCGGCTCTCATAGTTGGATCTATTGATCATAATTGCCACCTTTCCCGGATGATTTATGTCCAGACAGAAATGGCGGTTGACTCGGGGGCATACAGGTTTTGTCTACGTGCCAGTAGTCGCTTGCATTGGGAATCAAACATTACGCGCTGGTTACATATTTATTTAGCTGTACTAATAAGCTCAAGTTAACCGGTCAGCCAATGCCGTAATGGCTGCCACCTTAAAGGTATACCAATTCTTTAGGTTAGGCTAGAAAACCCATATGATATTCCATTGGTTTACTGGTTCATTCCTTAAGGACATTATGACCACCTAGGGTGAAAAGGATCATCATTTATCCTCGAGGAAACCCGAGATCAGCTTATCCAACGAATACAGCTCGTTCCAGGTAATTAAAAACTTAAATCCTACGCGATGATAATATCACGGATTAGAAATGATAAGCTTTAATCCGATCGGAAAATACTGAACTTTATATTTATAAACGATACACACATACGTGTACACTTTTTTTGAATAATCGCCAAAGATCAATTCACGCTTAATCTAAACCATTCAGCAATGGCATAATTGAAAAGATAACAATGATTATCTCCTACCTTTTCGCCTTAAGATAACTTCAGTGGATAAGAAACGAGCTAATTAACAAGTACAAAGTTTATTCAATTTTTCAAGGACACTGTCACGTGACTCGGCACACTAGTCACTACGGGCGAACACCTAGGATAATGAATTGCAAAATTAATTACACCCACTGTCAATTATATTCACGCCGGTTACGTAAGGATTGTCAATCGCATAAGAATCGGTATACTTGCAAATTGACGACCGTCCCAATTTCGTGCGAAATTATTCAGAATCGCATAACGAATCCATGAATTATTTTCGCCCACATTAAATGGTCTTTTTAATCTATAAGACACGTGCATGTACCACACACTGACAATCAGATACGTAAATGCGTATGTTTAGTCAGGTAAAATTGTATTTCACATATGTACATATGTTAATGTCACTAAACTTCTATATGTATCGTCACGTATGTATACGTATATATATATATACACATATGTATATATAAAGTTAGATTCATATACATGCCGATAAAAAGGGTTGGCGCAAGTCACAACGGAGTCTCTTGATTAATGCTATCAAATCGAATCATCTGGCAGTTGCATATTGGAGCCACTAGCTGCATTCTTACTGCGTTCTTCGAGATGATTGCCTCTCAGAATTCTGCGTTCCTATTACCTTCTCAAGTGAACGCCACTCACTCGTCTCGGATTGGCTGGCTTCTTCGCATGCTTGTTTGTTCAGTTACGTCAGGTTACGATATACCTAGGAGATCTAGGAGAAGGATCCTAAGATAATACGGAAGGTTGCGCGACTATCGGTTAGATAGCAGATGACAGAATAAGAAAATTACGAGACGAAGGGTACGAGGAGCACCCTGGGAAGCAGGATAATGGATAAGAAGCGTGGACGAAGTGGAGGCGATGAAGTCGTTGTGATTTTTAAGTACCGAGACCTTAATGTTAATAGATTACGTCAAGCCGTAGGAAGATGAGTACCACGTGACTCACACTTCAACGAGTGCGTACGAAGCGTAGATGAAGTGGAGATGATAGAGTAACTAGAAGGCATGATTCTGAGAACTTAAGTATAGTTAATAGAACGTGCAAGTAGGTTTCAATGAAGATGAGTCGGGACTTCCGCTTCGCGAGGTGTAGCTCAGCTTAGGATTAACATTATTATAGATAATTTAAAGAAGCATCAGGCATGGCATAAAATTTAGCATAAAGAAAATAAGTATCTAAATGGTATCTATGTAGAAGATTTTTACGAAGGTTAATCTTGGCTGAAGTTCAGTGTAAAATAGAAGCAGAAAATGTCCCTAGGCAAATTCCATAGGAGCCATGACATTTTAGCACCTACATGAAGCCTGTGCACACCCAAGCATTGTCAGTGCAATTTACACTTGTCGATTACCCAGACTACACGTAACGGGCTAATGACAAGCTGGAAAATGATCGAATAAAATGGCAAATGGATATAGCATATTGTCAATGGCTTGAAGGTATAGTTACTTGAGAACGTGGGCGCAGGATAGTTGGAAATATATGTGTGTCCTTATGTTGAGTGTTATAACTCGGTACCACCAGGTGTGCCAAGCGCTGGCTACGTCTTACATCACTCAACATAAATATGTATTGAGCCGCACCGCCGGGTGAATAATGAAGAGCGACCGCGTAATTAAGTAGTCGTTGTTTCAGAACCAGTCAACCTGGATCAGATCATTCAGCTCTTGGAACAGTGATTAGAAACTGGTAAGGAATGCATATTCAAAGCATGCCGTAGAGGGGGTCACTTCAGTCTTGGTCCGCTGAACTTCCGTCAGTTCAGTTTGGAACTGTTAGAGAATTTGACTGTGTACAGAGCTTTAAGAAAGTGATACGGGATAATCCTGCCGTAAGGGGGGCTGTACCCAAATCCTGTACCTTAATTCATCAAGATCGATGGGTCACTTTGGTAATTACTGCCAATCCCATCGTGACTTGAAGCTCGCAACTGGCTGGGGGCCATTAGCATAATCACATTATGAGTGCATTCTAGGCGCGTGTAGGCGATCGCGAGTGGGATAGCATATAAGTCGAGCCTGAAGAATGGCATTCCAGGTACTCGGCAGAGAAGAAAATTTTCCAGTCCCCATTATCGTCGAGTAATGATAATGATAGTAAAGCGTCGCGCTTGCAGCGCCAACTAGTGGCAGTTCTGAGAGAAGGTCGATTAATAGCATCAAGAACGCCACAAGAGTCATCCCCGTTAGGCCGAGCCAATTCCATGCGTAAAAAAGGAACAGTGTCAACATGTTCATCAACATGCTGGCTTTGCACACGAGCTAAATTACTCCAGGGATAAGGTAGAAAGTCGTACCAACCTTCGTTACATACCCGTAATGTATAACGTGTGTCCCTGCACTACGGCGAGGAGCCATGAAAATCTAAACTAACAGGAAAGAGTAAAAAGAAAGATTTTCAATAAACCTGGCACTGTAATCCCAATATGAAAAGTGACGAAGAAAAAGAAAAAAAAAGAGGCATAACTTTCACTTCGGCAACTTCTAAATATACGCTACCCATTTGCGTAGATTCTAAAAACCATAGAGGAGTGTCAAATAAAATGTGGAATTTACAGTGCAGCTTGTAGCAAAAAAAAAGCAGTGGTACCACAACGTGACGCATGAAGCTCATCGGGCCCTACCCTGGTTCCAAGCGTCAATCCAAAGAGCTGAAGGACGTCGCTAATTGGTCAGGATACGGTCAGTTCACCTGAAAGAGTCTGCGAGGATTTCAAATACGTAATAAATGCTAACAAAGTCAAAGTAATGTCTAGGGTCGGATGACTTTTGACTGGACTAGGTTAGGTTAGGTTCCTCTGGGTATTCGCGAGGGGTATAGCTAATCAGATCAGGATTGGCGCAGGCAATGTTTATACGACGGTTAAGTTACTAAAGAGGGAAACTAACCAATTTAAATTAGTCCAATTCACACCAGCCAATCGATGTGTATGACATGTGGAAATTCAAATGCGTCTCGTGATTTTAATTCTGGATACCAAATCCCCTATATCCAGAGACTATCAAAGCTTGGATTACCTGATGGGAACACGCATCAATTCCCTCGGTCACGTGTGGACGTAGCTTGTCAGTCTGCGTCCTGTAAAGTCTGGTGCACCCTTACCATTCAACATCGTGTACCACCATTACTGAAATGATCGATCCTATCTGTATAGGGTTGCGTTCGTAAAGTGATGCTAGTGGTTGGTACTACTGTTAGTACTACCTAGTACTATCGCTACTACATACCAATACTACTATTGCCTATTGCTGTGAATATCCACACTAATACTGACACATGGGGAAAAAGGTTACGAGCACAACCTATGACGTTTATCATTCCTATCGGAATCCAAAGTATTTCCAGCAAGTCTACCCTCTTGCCTATCTACCCCCTCCCCCCAAAAGTCGTAAATAAGGAAAAGGTACGTGTGGGACCTGGGAGCGAGTTAACTTGTTTTAGAAAGAAAATTCTCAAAGAATTCTCGAAGCACTGACGTGAAATTCCAGTTAAAGTTTTATTAGAGTCCTTCGATGTTCATCACTTTTCATGTATGATTATTAAGTAAGCATTGACGGACTAGTAGGATATTTGAATTTCATGAGTTATAATGGGTATAATGGGTGCTGCCATCTAGACGTTTACAAACGAAGATAACGTTGTGCTTATAGTCTGCTTGTAATATCTCAAGGGTTGAGATTCGAAAAAAAAGGAAATGAATTAAAATGTAAAAGCGTGAAATATGTGGCAGTGTAGCTACCTATAGTGGCAGATCTTGACGCAGCTTGAAGACTAACGATCTGAGTCTGAAACCCAACAATGGAGATTATTAGCATTGGCTGAGTCGAGCAGGTTGATATTGGGTTCTCAGTCCCCGACATATTGTAATCACGCTCATATATTGCTCCTCCTGGATGCAACCCTCCATAGACTCCCAGCATCGTTCCCCTCACCCCACTCTCTCTTTACGTCTATATCCTCTACCCAGTGGCACCATCCCCGAGTTTACTCTCAACCAATCCTCTCTCTTCTTCAGCCCTCCTCAGGATCAATCGATCCTCCGATAACTCGATAATATTACACGCGAAAACCGCTTCCGACGTGCCCGTCCAGTCAGCGAGCCACTTGTGCGAGCAAATAACGAGTTATCGGAAAACTGATTTTATTTTCGAGCGGTGGGGACTCTTGTAATCTCCCCTCGCTCCCTCTCACTTCATTTATTTATTTATATGAAAACAGTTTTATTTTATATATATACAATATATATATATATATATATATATATATCTGCATTTTAAACACCCGAGTTGAGATATGGTTTACTCTGAATCGCACTGTAATGTAATTTATTGCTGCGCCATCGTCGTGTCATTGATTTAAGGATGGTCCATCGATGGTACATCCAATCGATTGGAACTTGCAAGAATTTTTTTGAAAGATTGTCTCTAATTAATTCAATTTTTTTTAACGAATTCACAAGAAAGGAAAGTTACGTATTATTATTGAAGGAAGTGATTCTCTTTCTCACTCTCTTCCTGGAGCGACGTCGTAAACATCGGGGTATAACTTCTGCAGGAGGGTTCGGCGAGAACAACCCTTAAACGTGATGCATAACATAGGGGTGGTTACTCGTGAAGGAATGAATGCCATTACTGGAAACGTTACACGCTAGATTTGTTTTGGCTCGCCGGTCCGACGGCCTCCATCGTCTCCTGGCACAGGAACCCGACGACTTGTCGATGTCGACGCCAAAGCTGCCATCATCTCACGTGGCAGTATCAAGCGTACCAATAAATTCAACCGGCATCCAGGGCATACCATCTCCTCTAAACCCATTTTCCTATTTGCAGATCCTGAAGGAAGTGGCTGCAGCGCGTGACGAACAGCTCAAGGAATTGGCTGGTCTGTTCTCTTATCTTCAGGAACACCGCAGCCTCCAGGGTTACGAGAAGGTCCAATCACCAAGGTGAGCCATTTCTATTAAACGCCTCAATTCGAGTTTTATTAATCGATAATTATTATAGGATAAATATCTTGTATTGACTTTCGATCGATTATTTTTTTTTTTTCAATATCTTCACGTACCGGTATGCTTCTTCTTTTGTACAGAAAAATTCCTTTGAATTCTTGCCAATGATTTAAGACCCAACGTGTTTAGTGGTACAGGGTGTTTCAAATTCTTGGTTCTTATTGTACATTATTCCTATGTCCTGTATGCATTCATCTAGTGTACCGTACTAGGGAATCTTGAGCTCTGCCAAGACGGGAAAGAGAGAATCAATCGCGACGATTGGAGCAAGCTGATTGTGAGTGCACTGCCGACTGGCGTCTTGAGATTCCCAATGTAATTTCGCAATGTATTGCCAACCCCTAGGAAAGGTAAAGTAGCTTCGAAAGACGGCGACCTTTGTGCACTAGATCTCTCCTTTGCTTGTTCCGCTGATAGAGGATCTTGAGGGGTGGGGGGGGGGGGGGGGTCTGAATTCCTGAATTGGATTCGTGGGATTTTCACTGGACCTTTCCCATCAGAATCTATGAGTCCTGATCGACCTTGTATAAGCGAATGTCATCCATTTGGTTAGCAGCGACGTCAGTACCCAATCCTATGAAAATTATCACCATAATACCAACTTCACGACGTGATACGATGACTTGATTGTTCGCGACATGAGATCGACGATGATTAAGGCACGAAATAAGTAATGGATTTAAAAAATGTCAAAAAGAAGCGGTACCAATATACGAAGCATCCTATCGTAATACCAACCCCCAGGACAGAATAATAACTTCTATAAATTCTCGTGCGTGTAATTTATCGCCTAGAACCGGCTCGTATTTCTAATTAGATCCATGTAGCGCAATTAGTAGGACAAGCAAGAGTCTCTTCTTCGTGGGGAATTATATACTGTATCCAAGCCAATCCCATTATGAGCCATAAGACCTCAGAAGGATGCTGCGTGCCAATCGTCTTCTGGTACTAAATTTTTCTTACGTTCGCTGACTGACTGCCTACCTCTGCCATAGGCATAACGGTCTTTGCCATAGCAATAAACCGGACCAGAGTTCTGCTTTCTTCCCTGGGGTGATACACTCGTACTGCATTCGCTGTTGACGATGTTGATCACGATGACGATCGTCATCATGATAATGATGATGATTATGACGATGATGATGATGATCACCATCAGTATCGGCCATACTGACTAGCGCACGTCAAGTCCTTTACTTATCGAATTCCGTTTCCGTTATCAAACAAAATAAAAATTGACATAAGACCAGTTCAGAACATGCAGTCTTACCGTTGGAATGGATTAAACGGTGTTTCATGTTCAACGACGACGGGGAAGGGTCTGTGCTAGGAGTCATTAGCACGACTAAGGTGGGCTCGGATACAGTTCGCCAACTTGGTGCGACTAATAAATCAAAATGGCGAAGGGCGTTTGCCCAGGGTGTATCAAAGATTCTCCATGCGTGCTCCGGTTACTTTGTGTATGATAATCGTCGTGAATTAAGTGGAGTAAATCAAGGTGCCTTCGCGAATACAACGCGATCGCCATGCCGGTGGGTCTCACTGACAGCTAGAGAGAGTACCTGATGTTGGCGTGATTCGATCGCGTAAATAATAATTAAATGGCCGTGGCTGTGCATTAAGAGTCGGCGTGTTCGCATTTCAGGATTATCGCGATGAGCATTAATCTTAATTACTCACTGAACGTTCGCCATTATTACTGATAATTAACGCAGCTGAGTAGTCTAGGGTCTGATTTGGTCTCAGTCATCCTGGTTTGAACGCGCGGAGGAAGTGGCTGGCACTTTTTTTTTTCTTTTACAGTACCCTAACTTTTTCAGGCATTTTCATACAACTTAAAGTTGGTTCCTTGGCAACGTACTGGTCTTTATCATTGTGTCAGATTAAAATTATTATAATGAAGGGCATCCCTTCGTATCCTGTGCGGAAACCGTAAATGGTCGATTGACTGTAAATCAGCAGGATGATTGACTAAATGACCCTCAGTTCGACGAGACATGAAAGGACAGCTGCATAAACGGTGTACGAAGGAAAAACGGTCGCGTCGCGACGCCTACCTTCGTGTCGCGTATCGTCCCGATCACCATCCTCCGGACCTAACTCGTCCTCCTTGCGGTGAGCGAGCCGGAAATGTTCACACGAGGATGGAATAGCTCGGCACTGTCGGGATAATTACTATTCCCCAAGGATCGCGAAGTTTATTGAGCAAGAACGGGACTTCCGCCCTGGAATCAGATACGGCCAAGTTTAGGTTAGGCTGGCACGCATGCATAGCATATGTACGCATCGGTGTTGCCACGAAGGCATTGCGGTGAGATTACAAAGTAGATCCCGACTGCGTGCACTCTCTATGATTTGTACTGACTCGCGAATGGGTCCAGGTCAAAGGTCAGTACACACATGAATACATAAAACGGCAAAAACGGGGCCTCGAACCGATCAACGCCGCCGACGTGGGTCCGCGATGTATTTCATGTTGTGAGTTCGACTTAACGGCCGTTGAAAAAGCACACGTGAGACCAATCAGAAGCTAGGACGAGAGCTCTTGGAAATTGGCAATTATTACAACCCATAACTAAAGCCTATACTAGGCTCGATGCTGCGCTATCCACTTTATCGGGAATAAGGCTTAGGCGCCATGCTATATATATAGTGTCTGTCGTTATAGTAGAGCCCATGTGGCTATAATTATAAATTAGAAATCGAAAATATCCGCACTCCCACGCCCGTTGCATTCTTCCTTCACCTTAAAAATACAATCTAATCCAATGCTGGATGCAGCTGGCGAATTGCATCCAGTAAGGCCGGAAGTTCACGGAGCGAAGCTTCCCGAGCATGGTCCCAACAAGATAACACTTAACATATAAGTTTCATCGGATAATTAACTAATTACAGAAACTGCCGTTATACACGATTCGACCATCATGCTTATTGCGTCATCTGAACTGAGAAAAGTTATCAGGCCCATTAATTTTAACCTTAATGGATGAGAAGGTGAAGGTTTATCAGTACTCACGAAACGAAACATAACCCAAACCTAAATTAATCATTCGAAAATCCCAACGAAACGAGGTCCCATGAGAATCCACCTAAATCGACATAACCTAAACTCACGTATGCACACGGGTAGCGTAGCTATTTTTAAAAAAAATCGACAACGATACAGGTGGATCAGTCGCATCTGTAGCACGGGAGGTACCACGTGGGAACATTAGATCCGCTTTCGGTTCGAGCAACGCCCAACAAACTGGTTCCTTGTCCTCTTCTTCTTTTGCCTCCTTCGCCTCCTCTCTTTACGATGCACTTCATCCTGATTCTTCGCCACCTTCGTTCCCCACTTCGTCCCTATCCCGTATCAAACGCCAGTCGCGCGCCTCTCGCTCACTCCTACTGACTACTAAATCTAACAGCACGTACAGTGTCTCGCTCTGCCTTCACATATATTCACCAGAGTTTTATGAGTTTCTAATGAGAAGGGGTTGTGTTAGCATACAGAGCCAGGCTACGGCCGAACCCTTTCCCAAGCAGATGGCCGCTTTATTACTTTTCATCAGAATGTTTATAGCTCGGCCATACCGTGAACGATCTAACTCCTTAAGCCTGGTATGGAACTGCGATCATAGACCAGCCTAGATGCTTTCCCATAATTATTGACCAAAGATATAAAATAGGCACCATTGAACGAACACGTTCATTAAGGTTATAAAACGATCTAACGTAATCTATTCTAATGTAGCATACAAAATTGATTAACGAAATGTCCATTCACCTGCTTGGTAAGTTGATTGTCATACCGGCACCGGCTTTGGTCTCTATAGCCTAGATTCTACGTTAAGCGCTCGGTTCATATATCGCAAGAGATGAACCTGATCTTGACTGCAGATTGATCCGATCTAATCTTAATTATGATCCACCTACCGAATTTACACCGTGTCGTTTATTATACGCGGATCGCGATCGGCTCTGTGAAAATAATATATTTGTCGTCTGGACGTGGAGCAGATGTGCCTTCTGTACAGGGTATACATACATTACGTAACTCAGACTATTCGTGTATTATGTACGTTGTATATTATGTATGAGTACTTGAGGATATATCGAAAGAGATAAAAAAGCGCCGGAGTATTTGTCTTCTGGTATCACGCAAGGCATAAGGTGGTCATCGATGTATCGAATGGAACCGTAGCAGCTGCCTCAGGTTCCCACCGACATCAAAGACCGGTGTAATCGCTTTCTCGAACTGGGGCCAACATAAAAATGATAAGATCAATCGTGATCTCGGATCCGACAGATAAATCTTGGAACTACAATTAATCCATAGATTAATCGAATGCTGGTAACGTCTCTGAGCTACCAGGCGGAGCTTGGACGTCTCAAAGGAGGCTGTAATGAAGCCTGGAAGCCTTCTAACGTTATTGTCAGTCAGAGATTGACGAATTATATTCCGAGCTACCCGACCTAACCTCCCAAGCCAAGTCAATGGATTCCAATCTAAAATAAAGTAACGAGACTCGTCATTAATCCAAGGGTTATAAAGCAAGAGAAGTCTTGAAAGAAATTAACATTCGAAGATGGCACGGTGGGATAAAGTGATTTCGTCTGCGGGGGCTACACGCATCTCACGCTTAAGGGTGGTTTGAGTCTTATGGGTTTAAAGGGAAGGAGTTGGCTCGAAGTGCTCCTCGGAGATTACAAGAAGGGGTTGCCAGTTTGTTGGTAAAAGTTATGTGAGCGTACTGGCGTAAATACCCACCTTCTTCGAAAGAAAGGGAAAAAGGAAGGGATGAAGAAGAGAGAAACGATCTTCACTCCCTCCCTTGGTAGAAGGAAGCCGAGTGCAGAATTCAGAGTGGCCCGACATCTAAACAAGGACTGAAAAAAAGGAATGGAATGGACACGTAAGTTAGTATGGTAGAAAGGAAAATGGCATGAGGACGATGCGAAACCAGAGAAAAAGCGTCTACCCGCGTAGATGTTAGATCCGGCTCGTAAACAACTGTCGAACACAATCTCCTAATGCATGCCCGGTCTTTCTGCCGTAGGATTTCGTTTGGTAATAGGAATTTATATCGCGACGAGAAGATTGTCCTGCGAGACCTAAGGCACTCGAGATTCGATGCAATAGTTATAACGTCGCGTAGAATAATAAGATACCGCGAGACAAAACTAGAGAGAGCGCGAGAGAGAGGGAGAGAGAGGGAGTGAAAGGGGAAATAAGGAAAAAGGATGCAAGAAGAGATATGAAACGGAGGACGAAGTGGTGGAGAATCTTGTAAGAATGCGGACGAAGTGGAACGAAGCCATCCAGTTGGATATTGACGAAGCAGATGAGCTACCAATAACTCAATGTGCGCTTATAAACTGATCAGACTTCCAGCTACCTGCCCCTCAGCATCCCTTATCTATATTTCTCCTCATGAAAACTCCCACTGCCATTCACTCCTCCTGCTCCTTCACTCCTTTACCAATACCATCCGAGGTCCCTCTTACGAGACTGCGACGTATTACTTAAGGACTTGGGTGGCGAGAGGAAGCGAAATGCAAGCGAATTTACCACACGATTTAACATCCCCTACGACCTCCGGAGGCATTCATCCACCTTGGCTGAGGTGAAAGTCGAATTCTCAAGGATTCACGGGAATTCTTCGCAAGACTTGAGAGTAACTCAGTTTTTGCGAATATCGAATGGTGCCGATGGCGCCTGTGGGAACGGCAACTCTTCATACTCTTGTGTATGGCGTTTTGGGCCTTACTCGCGCCTGTTGCTCCTCTACCCTCCAAGCTTGGGCTCTTCGATGCAGCTATGGGTTATATTGCGGTTTATTAGGTTAGTTCAGGTCAGTTTGAATTGTGGTAGGTTTCTTCACGACTTCCGAGAGATAGAAAAGAGAAGAATCTTTGAGGATCTGAAATATTGGCTCTTAACTCCCGAAGGAGTTTCATTCTTAAATTCTAGCTTGGAGATAGAATGTCAGGGAACAGGTGTTCCGGAACCGGATATGTACGTGATCCCAGTTGAAAGCTGGGTCTAATCGTTTGAGATAGGTCCCAACACGCAAGTCGCATTAGTCCTGTATAGTTAATCGTGTACGAACGCATACCACGTATCGTTTTGACTGCCGTGTTACACTTTGGAACCATAGGTTTGATGATGACATGCCACGTGATTATTTTTCAATAGTATATTGAACTATTCCAATAGTATATTATTATTATTGCCCCAAGCGAAGTGGGTCCAATATACAGGCTCGACTCAAGTATTGTATTCAGTGCCATTGAGCCTCACGATATTCTAAACGCCGGTGTTTAGACACTCGAGAAGTTGTTAGTAGTTAGTAAATTCTGTGATATAAAATAATGACGTCATCTTTCGTGCAGTCACTTTTCGCGCCATTAAATGGGATGTCGTAATTCTCGGCAATTCTCGGATAATTCAAACTGAACTCGTTTCGCTCGTTCGGGCCCAGTTTTTATTCGGATCTCACTAACCGATTAGTTGGTGTGCCACCCCGCGTGAAGAAGTAATGACTACCATCAATGGCTACTTCAGGTAACCCGATACTGATGTTGCTTATTTTAGAATGACTTGCGAGAAATGACTTCAAGTATCGATGTTCAACAACTGCACAAAGAGATAAGAAAAGAGTCAGGCTCGAACCAAGGTGAGTCCAGTTGGACTTGACCCGAGGACTCATCTTCCAGGAAGAGTGAGTTGCATTCGCGCATCAGGGGGTGTTCCGGGGCCCTAAGGGAGGCAGGTGAATCGATCTCAGGTCGTATGATCCGTGTCTATTTACATATAGCTAAGCGAACGGGAAGAGCCTAGTCATTGTTCCGGCTGGAGAACGGGAAAGATAGTCACTGGCAGCTGTCCGAAGCCAAGACCCATACATCGGGCCCAAGAGTCAGTCTCTCTAGCGGTGTCCATGACGAATGATGAAGATCGGTTCCCCGCGTGATATTTATTTATTTGCCGCAACGAGCAAGAAAGCAGGCTCTCTGGGCCCCTCGCTCGGTCATTCAACTCAACTGAGGCCGGTTGCACAAACTTCCGGGCTCTCAAGGTGCTCCTTGTAGGGCCCCTCTTTACCTGTCTATCGTTCATCGGCAGATGGCAGCCTTCACCTCCTAATGTATGCGCGTGTCAACGCGTACCCTACGTGTACCGAGGTACTTCCGGATGTATTACCCCCACGGGACATCGGGAATCGGTATTTCCCTTTTTTTTTTCATATATCCTAAAGAAAGGCGTATACGCTTTATTTAATACGGCCCAAAGAAATGTCATTATCGAAACTGCAAGAAGAAAATGAAATCAGAAAATATATAAGCAGGCTCACATTCTTCTTGTCAATGCAAATGACTCGACACCTCCTAGGACCCCCCGATGGTACCGTCCACAAAGGCCCCAGAAAATTGGTCCCACCTGAGAACTAAGTACTCGATCGATAATTCCGCGAGAATAACGAAGTCCCCTATGCAAATTTAACCGGCATTTATTGTATTATAACTCCTGGAGTTCGTAACGGTTCGTCACTCGACAAAAGGTCAGGTTAGTTTAAATAGGGCAAGGAGTGGCATGAGGTCGCTTACTCCATCCACACCTCTAACCGAGGTCCTTCCTCCTGTTAACTCACGCATCTTACGAGGCATTCAATCACGGATTCAACAACGAAACGGCATCAAGGGTACCACCATGAAGATACTTGGAATGTTCTATGGCGTCTTCTCTTCGCTATACCGATGAGACGTATATGTATGTAGACAAGTAAGCAGACCAGACCATCAAGGAAAACAGGCGGGCAGGCAGGCTCGTACGCTGCCAAGGCGCAGCGTAGCATCACAATGGGAGCCTGATGAATGCCCGTATACATTTACATGGGAAATGGCAGCGGCAGGGTAAGTCCGCTACGTGGAATCGTGAAAAGAATTTCAGCGGAAGAATCGGAAATGATTCGACTCGCGTAGACGGGCGGCTTCTCTATTGGTCGGGAAGGCGTAGTATCACGTTGTTCGAATTGACGTGTCCAACTGACATTAAAATGCTCGGAAATTTCAGTAGAAAATCAAGAACCGACAGAAGACGATGAGAAACCCGGTAGAGTATGTTCCTCGGAATTTCCATATATGACTAGGCAAGTAACGACGTATGAACTAGGTGGAATTAGGGAGGTTGAATGTCACGAAGGATTCAAAAATTTCTTGGTTGAAGTTGAAAAAAAAATGAAGTGGGACGTCCCGTGAATTTTGATGAAAGAAGGTGCACTTTACGTGTAACGAGTGGAGGAGAAGTGGTACTTGGACAGTGTTAGTGGATCACGGTTGTAAACAGGGGTTGACTTTCTTAACGAGAGAGATAGTTAGAGATTGAATCCCTTTAAGGGTAACTGACACAGTTTAAGCCCGACCTTGCTCCTGATAATAGTTTACGAACGACGCGGTAGAGCAAGCTCTGCTTTTACGCAGACACGTGAAGACTTTCTCGTGCGGGGGGGGGGGGGTTATGTGCCGGAATTAATTAACCTACAAGCCCCCCCCCTCCCCCAAGCGAAGCAGCACCGCAGCGCGCAAGCCATTTCGTTCTCGACTCTCGCTCTCGAAATTCCATTACCCACTTTCTCCACCCCCTCGCGTACTCCGCCTAGCTACCGCCCGTAGTCCAACGATCACCCGCAAGCCCTGTCGACCTATCGCCAATACCGCCAAGCTTCATCCCCTCTAACTGCTTCCACTTCCTGCTGCTGTAGAACTTTCGCTAAATGGACTCCATTTAAGTTGCCAGGATCCGAACACGATTTCTTCTTCCTCTTCGACTTCCACGTGTTTTTTTTATTCTAGAGTCTCCGTCGTCCTTTCTCTCTCACTCATATACCCTTTCGCGTTAAGGGACTCTAGCCACCCCTTGTGGTCTTCTAGTATCGCGAAAACTTTTCGTTGGCTGGAATATTACAGACGGTAATGTGGATGCTTGAGAGATGAATAAACTTACCTGCTCAGGTCGGTTGACAGGTAAATAAATAAAAGGCGAGAATGGCAGGGAGGACGAGGGAGAGTAGAGAGGGGCGCTTTAAGAAATTTATTTCAAGGACGTTGCCGAGGGGTTGTCATTTCTTCACATGCCAAAGAGTGTTAGTGGGATGATGTAACGTGAACTTTTATTTTATTAATATACCCCCTCGTACCATTCGAAATGAGCCGAGTCCCGGTCCCGCTCGCGCGCCACCCCCTAAGTCTTAAAGAGATTGCGGAATGAATGAGCGACAAAGAGAGAGAGAGGGAGACAGAAGGAACTCGAAAGAGCGAGGGAAGCTCCGAGAGTGAAAGTGAGCAAGAGCGGGAATAGCTCGTTTAAGGGTAAGGTGAGAAGAAGGATGGTAAACGAAGACCTACCCCAATATCGAAGGACTTAAACGCTTACTCATCCGCCGCATTCAGTGAAAACGACGACATAGTCATTCCGTTAGGACATTCGACTTATTTTCATTTTCGAATCACCGTAGCTACAAGAAATATTCCTCGGACTAGTTTTACCTCCATTTCATCGCCCTTGCGCTGGTTGCATGAAAAACATACTTCCTCGCCAAGTTCACACCGCGAACCAATGCAGCATGCACTCTTTGCATGAATAATCTGTAAACTTTCTCTTGAGTTCAATTCTGGCGCACAAGTACAGCATGACGTACTTTCACCTTTAGCATGTATACATACACTATACGTAGTGTACGTTGCGCGCCTGTGCGAGCTTCCCCGTGGACCAGGACGGCAAGGGCTGCCGTGAAGCACGTCAGGGGAGATGAAATAAGAAGAAGCTCCAGAAGGAATGAGGCTACGCTATTGGATGGGGTGTGATGGTATAGGCAAGATCTCGCTTCAAGTTCCTCGAGCTCTCGTGCAGGGATTTACCTTAACCCAACCTAGCCACCCCTATCCCACCTTCTTTAATCCCACGGACCCATCGCTCTCATATCTATTATCATATTTCACGCGCGAGACTCGAAAACAGCGAGATTTATGAACGGACTTCCGGCCAAATAAACATACCCGCACGTCTTCGCTTCTATTCATCCATTTCGCGCTACTTAACACCCACTTCGGCTGATGTCTCATGATGCGGGATTCGAAATGGCATACGAAGTGTCACGCGAGGTAGCGTGCAAAGTGACCTGGTTAACTACCCCTCGCATCTTGCTTTTTAATTTCGTACGAGCTGCTTCGGATAGACGCTTTTCAAATTATTGCGTATATTCCTACAAGAGTTATATAACACTTTTCTGTTTGAGTAAACGAAAATTAAAGAAAAAAGAGTAGGGGTTGAAACTCGTAGTAAACAGACTTTTACCCATCAAACGTTGCTTTTTAATTAGTCATTATATGATGACACTAAGGACGATGCACTTACGTATTGAAGTATACCGAAGCGTCAAGTCTGTGTACCGAGAGCTATTTTTCTGAATTATTAAAAAAAATAGAAGAGATAAGTTATTTACATTCGTTGTTGCTAATCATTTCTTAAAAGGTCACCAGGTACATCGATTATCAATTGCTATATGAATCTGTAGAATCATCTGACTAACGGAAATTTCAGGTGTCTAGTCAAATTATCTAGAATTCTTGGATATAGAATAAGATCACAGATTTGCTATTGCGATAATTACGCACGAGACACCGAATAGCACTGGACACAGAGAGGGAAATGTCGAAACAGTACACATGTGCGTTTAACCCTGATTGTTGAAAAAATAAATAAATAAATAAAAAAGAAAATAACATTCAATTAGGATAAGCAGCGTGGCAGACCTGCCAAGCGCCAATGGAATTTGGTTTGGTTGCCATGGCTACCCTGTACCTTTTTGGAGGGTGTTGCGAAGCGAGGATTGCCGTAAGAAGACGATTCGTGAACTATATGCTTAGACGGTGACCATGTGCAAGAAGGATGGCCAACTTAACGAAGCCACAATTGAAAATTAGAGAGCGGGTTGTCGTGGGGTAAGAAAAGTTGGCGGATTGGTAGTGCCTGATGACACAAGAGCCGGGTAAAATTTTGTCGAGTAAAGCTAAGACAGAATACTAGGGATGAATGGTATGCGAGAGAGAGAGAGAGAGGGGGCGGAGGGAGAGGGAGAGGGAGAGAGAGAGAATGGCAGAGTACGCATGTTGCCTCGGATGTCGGGGTTGGCAACCCTCTTTGGCCCGTCAACGCTTCCATAGAGAATTGATAGAGTAAAGAATGTTGCCCCCCCCCCCCCCCAGCTACACATCCTATTCCATATACTAGGGAGAGGAGAAAGAGAGAGAGAGAGCGGGGGGCAAGAAGAAAGAGAGATTCCGTGAACGAGAGAGAGCGAGATATTGCGTGAAGATGGGTTAGAAAGAAAAAGTATGAGAGACAACTAGAGAGGAAGAGAGAGAGAGAGAGAGAGAGAGAGAGAACGACATAACCCCAGAAGCTGGCGAATCGATCATACGTGATGGGAGTTTCATTTTTATTGGCAAGCGTGTAGGGAGAGAACGAAGAAAAAAAAAGAGTGTCAGAAATGGAGAGAAGACGAAGTGAACACTAGAAAGAATATTCTAGAAAGAATTCTCTCTTAGTTAAGCTTGGTTTCTCTTTCTCAGTTTAAGTCTTATCATCAATTTCAGCCGAAAGTCACTGGTAACCATAAATAAACTCTGATCCAAACGATACATTACTCAAGATGAATTTTCAGATCAAATGTACAGGGAAACGGCGTCGGTCCATTTATTTAAGTAGACGATTAAAGATGTAGTCGTAGAAAGTGGTAGTTTTCACTATTACTCGTTTGATATTATATGATGGTAAATTTGAAAAAGAGACAATAAAAGATGAAAAAGTATATGTAGCCATTCTCATATCTGCATATATATATATATATATATATATGTGCACACACACATATGTGCGTGTGCGTTAAGGGGATAGTTAAAGGCGCTCTCGAAACGGGCGATCCGTGGATAGAGGGTGGGACTTAAGGGTGAAGATGGAGCCCGCCCTTTACCTCCATAGCTTCAGCATGTTTGGACGCCCCGGCAGGGAAACACGCATGTGGGGGCCAAGGCATACACTTGGCTCACGTATTGATTCCATTCTCGTTCTGGGGACTCTCCTGCTGCCTGAACCCTCCGAGCCCACATGCCACCCCCTAGAGCCCACCAATACCCTCTGCCCCTTGTACAACCCCTCGGAGCAGCAGATCCCGTGATCAGAATTCTTCTATTTTCTGTACGTCTCAGCACCACCCACGTCACTACCCTCTAGCCCTGTTATCCTTCATCCCCATTTTAGCCTTTATTCCTGGTCCCACGTTGTTACCAACATGCAGCAACCCCTCTGGCACTACCATCCCTTTCCTCTCTCTTCCCATCACACCAAAGAAGAACCCTCCTACCATTTGCGTAAAATGAGGAAAAAATTGTTTCTGTATGTCATAAAATTACTTAACTGAAGATTAAAGATAACCTGCATTCCATTGGTAGTATACGGGGGATGTAATTTTATCGTGACCGAGTTCCGCGACACGGTCGAGGGTCAGAGGGAGACGTTAGAGGAAGGACGGAAGGTTTGCTCCGTGACCTACCCCAACACATTAATTATAAGGGGGATGTCTTTTCTTCTCTTTGGGTCTCGTTTAATGTCTCGCGATCTACCCCTCTCTTCTCATTCATGTCTGACTACTACAATCGTTGACTACTTACGAGCCAACACCCTCGGTATTCATCGGTAGTGCTCGAGAGGGTAAAGGAACTGGATTCAATTGGATTTTCGTAAAATGTCTAAATTCTTTTTTCTATCAATTCTGACTGACCCAACTTAACATTTAGCACAGATTCTGCATTAACTGATAAGATGTACCAGGAAGACAGGTGATTCTCAAAGAGCTTTCGAACTTGCTCACGCATACCTGTTACGTACGTGCACATGTATGTTGGGAATATAGACGGTTGCACAGGATGTAAAGGATGCTCGTGTCGATGTTGGGCAGTTCCATGTGTATTTAGATATATATATTTACTTATGTGTCCTTTTATATACTCATATGTATACGCGTACACGTGGTATATAAAAATAAGGCTCTGGGACATATCTACAATATTGGATGTACGAACCAGCGTATATATGGGGATGACGCTAGGGGGTTGCCGCGACGTTCTGGAAGAGAGAAAACCGTGCGCGCGCGCGTTTGCGTATAAGGATACGCGTGTGTATGTAGAAAGCTACCCAGAGCGATGGCGAGGAGGAGGAAGAGTGAGTGAGCGAACGAACCTTGAGGTGGTACGGGAGGAGGATGGCACTACGGGGATGGCCTGGATGTCGGAACGTCAGTGTCGGGACTCGGGATCCTGAAGGGAGGAATAAGAGTTCCGTTCCCGAGGGGGAGCGAGATCGAGTTGAAAGTGGAATGAGTGAGTAGAATTGTGGAATAGGATGGAGTCCAAGAAGGGCTGACTTCAGTCTCCTATTCCCTGGAAATCATTATGGCAAAGAAAATGCAAATTTTCTTGCTTTTCCTACGAAAATTTCACACAGTTACACTTAATCAGATAATAATTACTTCAAGATTTACCTATGCTGTTTCATTACACTATCGTCTTACTATTCCACGATATATCGTACCATCTTCGAACGATCATTTTCATTGGGATAGATCTAGGCTCTCGTCACTCAATAATGATATTAAATGCGAATCAGCAAAGATAATAATTTATTATTCAGTCAATTAAAAATTTTGTCATTTTACCCAAACGATGTATTTTGCATGGCAAAATAAAAGGTCATGGACCAATTAAACGATTCATCCTCTCTTCAAAATGACAGTCGGCAAATGCATTTTCGCGATTCTTGCCATCTGCCAATGATGTCAGCCTCAGACTCCTATTAGGTTTCCTATATCCTATCCTATCCTTTTGCATCCTATCTCTGCCAAGTTCCTCTCGTTGATTTCTTCCCTTTCTTTTTTTCTCTTCTCTCCTTCAGCCGGCTTGACTAGGGTGGATCCTCCGGCTGCATGACGGGGGGGGGGGGGTAGTACGCCTATCCTCCCATTCACAGGGTGGGACCGCTGATGTGCCCTCGGGTACAAGCACACAGGACGATACTGGCAGACACACGAAATCTCGTATCCTCCCTCACTCCTGATTCCTCTGCACTCGTTTTTCCTTATATCGCCTGAAAGACGTCGACTCAGCTTCTAACTCGCTCCCACCCTCTCTACCTCTCTCCTTCGTTCACGTTCTCCCTGAAGCATCCTACCCGTCCTATGATCTCGCTCCTTGCGCCAAAACCCCACCGCCCTCTGCATCTGTACGACCACCAAGCCAGAACGATCCGTCGTCTTTTTCTCTAGTGGATGCGAGACTGGTCCAGATACTTCGAAATCCTTGAAACCACGGTTCAACCCTATCCAGCCATTTTATTTAAAAATTTTATCAAACGTAATTTCAACCAAGATAATACAATTGTAACCATTGTATGCACAAGGTAAATAAATTCGCCAAATTCTATGCAGACTAATTTTTGCAACTAATCACAATGACGCATTTATGCCTATTGTGAATTCCATATGAGTCGCCAGACCCGACCGTGACCCCGTGGAATAAAGATATTACGCTTCTGGATGGTTGTTACCAATGCCTGAAGCGGATAAAAGTACGCGAACCAGAGTAGAGACGTTAAATAGGAAAGCAAACGTTCTAACTAAGTCTGAAATACTCTGAAATACTTCGCTACAGTAGGACGTAGCTACGTGTCTCGCGAATCTTCCTGCCTAACTGAATTTTCCTCCTGAAATATTCACCGCGCATACTTACGCTCGTACGTATCACTCTGGTTCTTCCCTACCCAGTCGTCCACCCCTCTCCCTCCCGCATGCGCCCCCCCAACCAACCCTCTGCTGTCTCTTATCTCGAGATACATTGAATTCTCACCTGGACACATCGAAGTGGTAGCTAACCGTGTAGAACTAGACGCGTGTAATAAACTCGGCTATCCGGATACACGCAACCACAAATTTACGAACGCTCGGATACGACCGCTGGAATAACAAAGTACACGAATAACCAGACGGACACAATTAACATACAGCCACAGACTTCTAAGCGACCGAATACAATTATTTGAGCATTAATATTTAGTACGAAAAATTTATATATCAGAATCTAATAAGAAATACTCAGATACACGCGTATAAGCGAATCGTTAAGTGGTATAAATAAAATAATACTTTACAACGATGAAAGAGCATCGCAACGTACGACATAATAGTACAACGACAGTACAATAAAAAAAATGTCTACAGTAGACAAAGACTCCTCCCTCAATATCGATGCCATAGAAATGCGACTAGAATTCGACAAGCACACAGAGTATCTCTCCATTCCGTAGTCCCTAAATTTGTCGTGACATTTGGGAAGCCCATCCCTTTTCTTATCGCCATCCCTTTTCCAAGAAATACATTTACGACACAGTATTCCAGGCACACACGTCTACGATACATACGTGTACACGCGCACACACCCACACGTATAGACATACACAGATATATTTACCTTCTATTCGAGAGTTACCCACTGCTGCTCAAAGTCTTCTGTATCTACATGCGAGGCCTGATCCCCTTTGCTACCCCCACACGGATACAGTTCAGTCGTACCACCACCACGAGCACAGCCGCTCAACTCGAGGAAGCAGAAGAGGGTGCAATCAATAGGAAGTGCGGGGTTTAGCATGACAATCAACGATCAAATAAGAGAAACGTCACTCAGGGTTGGTTGTGTGCGTGTGTCTATGTATGTGTGTGTGTGTGTGTATGTGTTCGTATGTGTGTTACCGGGCATATACGAAGATTTTCATAGGTGGGTGAATTTTCATATCCATGCATACTCTCATGTAACCATGTATGTGTGCACACACGGCTGTTTGTAGCAGTAGGTTAGAAACCTGCAGGGGATGAAGAACGCGTTAGATATCTTCGGCGCGGTACAACTTTTCAGGAATTTCTCGAATACTGGTTAGAGTTGCATAGTATCGGGATGGATACCATGGAAAACAACCCTCAGGAGAGACGGCGCCACCGTCGCGGTATCATTAGAAAATTTCACGAGACCAAGCTCTAAAGCTGTCTCTGACATCAAAGACGCAAAAGAGGTGTGGGTATACCTTATCCAGTTACTGTCCGTAACGAGGGTGTGTGAGTGTACACGAGGTCAAAGTAAAATTCAACCCCTTTTATAGCGAGTGCTGGTGTAACAACTACGGCCCCGTCATGGATTCGCGAGGGGTGGCTGGGAGTCCTCGCGTCACGATAGGAATGCCAATAGACGTTAAGGTTGCCTTCTTATGAAATTACCATGAAATGTCCTCCCTCCCCGGCATCGCCCACCCCGTCTCCGCAACGGGTCGGTATGAAATCGCGAGTTTCACTGAGGCGCAGTCTTTTGGAAAATCGACGATATGAAACACCAGGATGCTACTTCTTTTTTTATTGCCCCCCACTCCCCCAATCCAGCTTCTTTTTCTTTCTCTTCTTTCTCCTCCTCTTTATACCCGAGTCCAAGGGGGGGGATGAGGTCCAGGAAAAGGTAAGGGTTGCTCCCAGCTTCCACACCCACATCGTTTCCACATCGAGTGAGCAAAAAGAACAGGAATGCCAGCTTCTTTGGCACGTTTAAAAAATATTGAACTCACCGAAGTAGAAGCCTATAACCTTCATAAGGTTAAAGGTTCTCCGCGACCCTTCACCACTGGGTGCATCGCCAGCGAATGTCGACCCTTTGACATCGTATACCAAGAGGTCGTAAGGTCAGAGAAACCAATAGAAGTTTCAATCTGAGAGGACTACCCCTTATGGCATCCAATATAGAGGAGTCCCCTGACTGGTGGAATTGATGTCGCAGCTTATCTCAAGGACAGAAGGATATTCGTGGTATCGAAAAAGGAAGTACATCAGGCACACGTCACTGTCTGGGACTTCCGGTCTTGAATTTCGCGACACCCAACCTCACTTGATCTCTCATTCTCTCGCGCCACCCTCATTGCCATCTTGGGCACAAATCTCAGGCAAATCCCTCCGTTAAATAAGAAGTAGTTTCGCGACGGCACGCGTCCTGCAACCTAGGGCCGCTTCCATCGCGACGCTGAGGACAAAGAGTAGGAGAAAGAAGAGGAGGAGGAAGAAGAAGGAGGAGATAGGTTCTAGAGTAGAAGAAAGAAAAGGAACCGGAAGGGTGAGGTGAAACCTCGTAGAAAAAAATAGAACGAGCAAGAAAGAAGGATATCGCTTTACATATCAGTTTACTCGGCAAATCAATTTCAGTCCGCTAAAAGCCGACTATAAATTTTACTGTAGGTTGGTAACGCCGCATAAGGGCCATGCGGTTGGCTTACGTACTAACTGGTTGGTCGGCTGATTCAGCGTTTTGCCCTTTTTCATTTTTCTTCTTTTTCCCTTAGTTTCGTCTTCGCCTTTTCCTACTCTTCCTTCTTACGAATTCTGTATCTCTCTCGCACCATGTTCACTCTCATATCCTTTTCTCTATATCAGTACCGTCTCTATTAACAACCACGTGTTCGCCCTTTGAAATTGCATATGTCTTGTTATTTTATTTATCTCTCTCGCTGATTCCGAGATTCGTATAAAGGCGTCCTTACAACGCGACAGCTTAAATTTACAAAGAATTGAAACATTATTCTCCAGAGATGCAACATATCGACAGTATCAACAATCCGCTTAGTTAACAGAACCGGGAAAATTACTGAATGACGTATGTGACATTTAGTATATGTATACACACAAGAGAATCTTACATGAAAATGCACCAAGAGATTTCTCAGCCCCAATTACTGGAAGATAAAAATTTTCTCAGTGTGTAGCGTCTGAATTTACATCCGAACATAACCTAACCCAACAAGTATAAAATTGATTTCGTGACCACAAATATCGTTTTGACCTACCTACGTATAAAGGGCATACGGAGTTTCCATGTAACACGACTACATGAAAACTTTCATAGATATTAGACAATAATGACGCGTCACTATTTTAAACTGGCAAAGTAAACGAGTATCCTGATGTATGTAATATCACGAGGGTTCGATTGCACGTAACATATACGTACTCACCCACACGTAGCCCGGATGCGATAGAGAGTGATTGATAGTACGTGCAAGGACATCGAGGAGGCAAGATTAATTCGAGCCCGTAGAAATGCCTATGTGTATATATACGTATTATGTAGTATCGTGAAAAACGGTCCGCGGCTCACTTCAGGGCATATATTCCTGTCTTGGCGTATCCGCGTCGCTTCACGCCTCCTCTCTCGTCAACCTGCCGCTTCATTCACGTCACAGAAGCCACTCATCATGCTCCTCTCTTCATAAATAACAACAAGCCTCCTGCCACCTACCGCAGCTCCAGCTCTTTCCACCGTCACTTTTCCACGCTTTTCTCCACGCTCAAAGCTCTCGCCACAAACGCATAGTCATAACTGACGATCGCAAGGGTATATAGCAAAACCTAACTTGACCAAAGTCAAAAAACCACCTTATACTGTTAGATTCGTTGAAATTTGTATATCGCCAATAAACATGAAATTTCTAGAGAAAATTTTTCATTCTACAACTGCGTATACCCAGATTTTAATATTCTAGGAAATTTTTTCTTAATCTACCTAGCTATTGGCATTGCATGCAGCATCGAAATTTTCGTCGCCACATGTATTCCTAACATCAATTATCTAAGCTGTTATGTCTGCTTACAGAAGAATCACGCAGGTATGTATGTCTTTTAACTTGGTAACCAACCGAGGAACGTCAGCAGGGGTACCACTCTCTGTATGGGGTAACCTGAGAGACCCTTAAGCTGTCGTTAGACCAGTCGACTGCTGTTCGTTATAACCTATAGGTTAGCAAATAGGAGAAGGAAGTACGTGGCGTAGAGGTATTCCGCGAATATAAGGATACGAGAGGGAAGGTGGGTGGGTGGGTGGTCGGAGGGTCGAGAGCAGTAACGATGCAGGGTTGTAAAGGTTGCTGAGGCAGATAGACTAGAAGAGGGTTGTTACTCGGAGTAGAGGTTTCCCATTTGCTTGGGGTATCGGTAGACCCCAATGTGCAACCGCAAAAATACCTCAGCGCGCTTTCACTTGTCAGACAGGAAAATATGAACGACTGCATGTAAAAATAAAATTTAGAGTAAAGTGGCGCCATCTTCTTAGCAATCCTGATACGTTACGCTTTGGCTGGGTGCTCATGGTTTGGATACCGTGGTTATACGTCGGAATGGTTGGTTAAGAGCGCTAGGAGTATAAGGGCTGGTTTCTTTGCGGGTTGAGCTGGATGGTGCAAAGGGTGATAGATTGCCTGGAGACGAGAGAGCGCGCGTTCCGCCGGCAGTGATCTCTCGAGAAAGCCCAAGGCTCTGGGCAGGATCTGGTTTTGAGTCCTGGCGATAGGACGATAGGACGATAGAACGTATCGTCGTATGATTTATTATCAGTGGCTGTCACCTACCCTCCGCCACAGCCACCCCTAGTTACGCGAACGCTACCCGGCACTGATATTGATATCGTTATTCCCAGTGCTACCATCAACCTGGTGCGAAAGCTTTATCATACTCAAAGAAGACTGTTTAAGAATCCTCAGGCTATTTTTGAAAAAAAAAAACTTGTAAATTTTTGAAATACGATAACTTGGTTTAGAGGCGATCGCCTGAAATTTTTTATATTAAGTGCAGGTTAAAACGGGATGAAGTTAGGTTTTGTCTCTAATAACATGAAATTTTTGTCGCTGCTGCCTCGTGTATTGGAATTTTGAAAACTGATGAGAGTCCGTGCTTCTTGTGAACGCGAAAGGTTTACTGGCTGATGATCGTGTCCAATGGCTGTGTAATCTCTGGGGCTGAGAATTGGTAGTGGGGGATGAATGTTTACGCGACGATAGATACTTGCCATTTTTTTCGGTTCCCCGTCTCATGTAAATACGAGTTGGCCTATAGATAGTGAGGTTGGATATTGATAATCTTCATGCATGATGAGGAGTCAGAGGGAGTGAAGTAAGAAGGTGGAGCGGGCGTAGGGCCGAAGTAAAAAAGGGATGAAGGTATATAGGGGGGGGGGGGGATAGGGGTTGGAAAAAGGGCTAGGAAAGGGAACAGAAAAGAAGCGGCCTTCTCCTACTCGCTGATGGCACTCTCCGTGTCGTTTGCCGATCCATATAGCCGAACTGAGCTATAGAAGGGTTGCCCAGGGAAACGAGATAAGCCGCTGGCAGATGTAAGGGATGAAAATCGTGAGGGAGGAAGATCGTTGTGAATTCCACCCTGTACGGGGTTCGACTCGAATCCGGTACTTGGGCAAGGAGGACGAGAGAGACAGAAAAAAATAGTTATGGTTATCGATCGAGAGAAACTAGCGAATTTCGGGAAATGTCACATGCCACGCGTCTATCAACCCCTTACGAACCTCCATCCTCTTACTCGCTAGTCTCAGGACGGGTTCGCCAATCAGATTTGAATTAGCCATTTCACAGCATCCGAACCTCC
Source organism: Calameuta pygmaea (assembly GCA_031762395.1). Taxonomy (NCBI): domain Eukaryota; kingdom Metazoa; phylum Arthropoda; class Insecta; order Hymenoptera; family Cephidae; genus Calameuta; species Calameuta pygmaea. The sequence goes on along the minus strand of JASANN010000205.1, from coordinate 475,333 downwards.
TACTGTCACTAGCATACCTAAGACAAACTTCTATTTTTCTGTTTTTTTTTCTTTCATCCCCTTCTGCTCTCACCCCTCAAAGCACACGAGCGCTTCCTCGCATAAAGTGGCGATCGCGAAAAATTCGTTCTCGCAAAGTGCCATTTCGCGGAACGAAAGACTCGCGCGAGATGCCAGATAAAGCAGGAACAAATGGCATGATATATATACATATATGTATACGCAGTTACAGATACCCGTGTATGTACACGCACACGTGATTCGTGGCAGAGAAAAAAAATCACGCACGTTCGTGAAATATGTCAGATGATATAGCTAACCATAACGGTATCTTATGTCATCAGACATTTTCTTGTGTTTCGCCTGTATCCCCTTAAGCGAATAGATAAAGGAGTGGAAGAAGTCAGTAAAGCATCAGACATGGCTTGTCGTCAAACGGAGTCCGTAGGTTCCCGAGGTGAAATCTACGAAGATACCCGAACTTTGTCCGACTACATACAGCCAAAGATTTTCTACTAGCTCAACATACAAAATTCGTATTTTTCTCGTGTAAAGAATTTTTTCGATTATCCACGTGTTATCGCACGGAATCAATGTGTCTTTACAATCCCATTACAAAGCCCATAATTGGAAAAACAAGTCTCTGGTATAGAATTCTGATATCACATCAAGTATATATGTATATACACTCGTTATTCTTACGCACCGTAGAAAACATTGGTCCTTGCATCGTTCCTTTTACGAGACCCTTACCAGTTTATGCTTCTCTGTAAATCTCGCTAATTTCAACGTGAACGGCCAGGGGTGCATTTTCACATATGTATGTAACACATGCGCCATATATATAGAATCGTATTTCGCCCCGAACGTCGTATACCAGTTTTATTTGCAGTTTAAGTGCCCACGTTAAAACAGCAGCTACCTCAGGTAGCAAAAAGCTCAAGATTTTTACACCATGCAGAATTTCACCTACCCCACGTGCCGATTTTTTTCTTTCTCCATGGAATTCAATTTGGTTGGCATTGCAGGCGATACGCCATTGCTAAAATCGTAACGCGTTCGATAGGTACGCCCGACGTCCATGACGTTCCCATTACTTAAACGACTGTCGTGCTGCACGAACAGACTGGCGCATTCTCCAACTTTTCTCGAATCTGTCAAGTTCAGACGAAGAGGAAGGCTGGGGGTGCGTCCCTTCTACATCTGTATATACCCGGTTGACTTTCTGTGCTAGTGCATACGTATAGAGATATACGAAAGCACACTATCGACAGAGCTTTCCATTCACACTTTGAGGGATACCCAACTTCACCAACCCAACTTATACTCGACTTGAATTGCCTACCGGCGCCTACTCACGTATTTACTCATATCGCAGAGTTTCTCGATAGTTGTTGCCAAATAGCATTTCGTCAATGTCAACTGGCGTCGAGGTTTTTCAGGATGCCGTCGTTTCTGACGAAAAAGTTCCCGACTTTTTTACCTCCCCAATTTTTTTCTTTTTCTTTTCGTCGCGCGATTGTTACTTTTTCTTGATCTAATTTATTTTTACCATTCGGCGCCCGACGTCGTACGAGTAGATTTTACGTCCCAGAAACATCTCCTCCGACGTCGTACGAGTAGATTTTACGTACCAGAAACATCTCCTCCGACACATGGACATTTTTCAATGACTTTGTCACACTCGCTATGTACAAGAATGTCTCCCGAATCATACATTGTCTTTAGGTACACCAGCTAATCCGACCTCCCTCAACGTGGTATAACCCAGAGTCTTAACACTGCTGAGATCTTCGGGCGTCTTCGGAATAATTCGTAATATCATCCAGCAGGTGGTTGATTAAGACCGTTGTCGTCGTTGTCGTTCCGAATTGCTCAGTAAAAACGGAAGGTGGTGGTTGTCGTTGGTGACGGTGAACTGGAATGAGGTGGAGGGGTAGGTAGCTCTAGTGTTCAATAATTAAGTAGAACCTGTTGCGCCAGCAACCCCAAGGCCCAACCAACCTACCCTCTCCCACCCCCTCGATTCCCGAGAATATCAAGCTGGCACCGCGAGCGCGCGGAATTCATTATTCATGCCAATTAAGGGAGGCAGACCGGCTTGCCGTTTTGCAAGGGTTAACCATGCAGGATATGGCCTATACATGAATCGCTCTAATCACAGTCCTTGTATACCCTTGGTATGTGAGTGATCAAATGAAAAAAAGGAATGATTTCTCTATTTATATGTCGAAAAGGGAAAAGATAATAAAGATGAGTATTTCATTCTTCAGCATCCCTTCGTATAGACGGCGAGATATGTAGGAGCGTTTTGATAGGTCCTGAGAAGAATCTACGCACGTTTCAAACCCCTAGCGAAGTCTCTCTCTCTCTCTCTCTCTCTCTCTCTCTCTCTCTCTCTCTCTCTCTCTCTCTCTCTCTCTCTCTCTCTCTC
>JASANN010000205.1:435883-472799 GCA_031762395.1 Calameuta pygmaea | reverse complement strand
CTCTCTCTCTCTCTCTCTCTCTCTCTCTCTCTCTCTCTCTCTCTCTCTCTCTCTCTCTCTCTCTCCCCTCTCCCCCCTCTCTCTCCCCCTCCCTCTCTCCCCCCTCTCTCTCTCTTTCCTTTTCTCTCACTCTCTACCCCTACCTTTCGATCCTCACAGTCTGTCGTTCTGTGTATATTTTCTGCCTTATCTTTTTGCTCATATATTATATTGGTCTCTGTAGACACAGAGGAGGCCCTCTACACTCTTTCTCCCTTTTCTTTCTTCATGCCAGCCAGCCATCCAACCATCCAGCCAGCCAGCCCACCCACCCACCCGCCCACCGACGTATCCCCCCACCAACCCACCACCTTACGACGACCCAATTCTAGGTGCCTTTCAAGTTTTACCATCAGTCAGCGGGATTTAGCCTCTTCCACTCTCCGACTACCCTTGTATCCTTACTATCCCCACTCTCTACAGTCACCCTCACACACATGCCGCTGACGGGGACTCAATACCATGCCCCGTCATACAATCATCCCTCCCGAAGCGGCACTCTCTCTCTCGCTCTCTCTCACGTACGCCAACCGAACCGACCTCATCCTTCTCTGTGTAGAAACTCATCCCCTATACACCAGACTCTCAGCCCCCTGCAGTTACCCCCTGAGAGTCGACAACCTAGCCACCCTCTTGCAGCCCTCCCTATCGCGTCGCTACTCTTCGAATTCGCTTTTGCTATGACGACATCGCATTGGTGCGTATCAATTTTGGAAATAACAATCCCGACTCTACTCGGATATTTATTGTCTGATGTGAAGCTTTCTCTTGTATGTACAGTACAAGTAAATGGCGTTCTTCTGTCTCTTTGTGCATTACTTTATTTCTCTGTACTCTCTTCCTTATCTCTCCCTCACTTTGTTTCTCTTCTTCTGTTTTCTTATACACGCGTACTCCTTCCTGTTTTTTCTCTACGAGGATATATCTCTGTACTTGACTCGCGGACTCCGCCGTTCCTTCCGGTAATGGTCCTGACGTCTAGCTGAACACGCAAAATCCTATTTCACCTGAGAAACTGTTGGATGTTACCAATGCACCGGGACACCTCGTGTCTTCCTTGTTTCCTTTCGTCTTTACTTCGATTCGAAAACCGTCAGAGAGACTTTGCCGTGATGCATTTCAACGACGTCAAAGATTTTCACGATTTTTAGGAAAAATGCTAGATGACGTAAACATCCGATTGTTTATGCTCCGCGATCGTTCACAAATATTTTTTCATGCATAACGCCATTCGCTAAGATTTCAATAAATTTGACGTGATTAAAAATTTCGTTATAAAAATCGAATGATTTTCTATTAGAAAAAGATTCCTCATCAATTCCTCACTTTTTCACGTTATATTCGGAGGTTATACACGCGTGAGTGTTAAAGCGCCTATAATACATGCGTAATAACTGCTCGGTGCAAAAAAAAAGAAAAGAGGCGATGCAAATATGAAAAGAGAGGGAAAGAAGTATGAAAAAAAAAGGATTTACCCGCGGTAATACGATACGGCAGGGAACTCTCTCTCCGAGAGTCCCTGGGCCTCTCATGGAGGATCCTGGATATGGGTAGCATATCCCGAAGGGTGAAACGCGATTCGGAGGGGTTGCTCTATGGCCACCCCAACCGACGCCATCTCTCCCGCTTTTCTCCGACGTCGCGCAGTAATCTTTTACGGTCTATCTCGTGGCGCTTCGCTATACGAGGTCCTGTCTTACATTTCTGTCTTCGAACTTTTTCGCGACACCCGGTGTATTCGTTGTTTCGTCGAGGCTCAAGGAGCGCGACGAAGATACCCGGCCTCGACAAGGGATTTCCTAGGGGATAAAGGATCGAGGATCCTCTATGTGATGCAAGCTTATATCTATGCACGTACGTGTACACCGTTCTACGCGTATATTTTGCTATCCTATATTCTCTTCAGTCAACCTGAGTCCTCCCCCGCTCCTCCTCATCTTCGACCCTGCTCATCCTCTGACCTCCATCTTGAATAGACTCGTGCAGCTACCATTCTTGAATTTCACTGGATGACACCCTGTCAGCCCAGCCGGTCTAATATCAGACATCGTCCCTTACGCAGAAGAGACAGCACCTTATACATTTTTCACTCACTTAAAGGACAACTTCAAGACTTGCAACGCGGTGTATCTGTGTAATCCTTACTGGAGTCAGTAGAATGGAGTAAATAAAAGTAACTAGAAAAAACTAGCAAAGAGAAGAAGAATACACATAGACGGTTGGGGGTAGCGCGAATAGAGCAGTGGCCAGTTGCTGAATCCCTGTATCGAGTGGACTCCACTTTCTGGCGGGGTTGTAAAATCGTGATGGCGGGCATTGCACGCGGTGATAGTAGAAGCATACGAGTACAGTTAAGGGATGAGAAAGATACGTTGAAATGCCTTCTCTCTTCTCGTGTCTCGTACAAGTTTCAGAGCTCTGAATGAGTTCTGTGGGGTAGGTCAGAGTTACGTTTTAGGGGTTGATGATTACTTAACGTACGGAAGTTAGGTCTGAATGGTCCCCGCGACGGGATTGTGGATTATGTTAATTTGCCATTCTCCCCCTGGCTGAGCGATTCGAGACAAAGGGAAAAGGGACGGAGACACGCGCTCGTTAGCGAACGGGTAAAATGAGAATTGATAAGTAGCAATTACGCAGGGACCTTGTTTTTTTTTCCTGGAATCTCGTAAAACGACATGGAATTGTCCAATTAAGACGTCAAAAGGACAAACCTGCTCAAGCGGCATTTGCTTTCGCCATATCACACTTGCGTTTTGGAAGTGAGAGATAATTCTCTCGTTTGAAAGAATACCATTTTTTTTATTCTTTTCTTTTCCTTTCTCTCCCAAGAATTCGTCTTTTCTTGTGGATGTACGTAAGGGTTTCCTGGAGGATGTTAAGAAGCAAGGACCTCTCGGGTTGTCTTCCCTGCTGTTTTTTCCCCTTTTCTCTCTTTATTCTGTCCTCTCACGCACCCCATCAGCCTCTCTCGCTCTATCTTGTACTCATTGTTATATTTTCTCTTTGTCTCTCTCCACATATCCTTTCCATAGCTTCTTTTTTTTTCTTGCAACGCCATACGAGACATACATATTTCGTAGGCTCCGGATCCTGCGTATCTTTTGAAGAATATCCTCTGGGAACCGAATGGCAACCCCTAACGCGCCACCCATATATGTAAATGGATACAGACACGTACGTTTACGCGTACGTGTTCACGTACGCACACTATCGAAGAGTCACGAAAGAGAGATACGAGGAAGAATCCATAAAATATCCACCGCCTTCGGATCGACTCGGCTTGAAGCCTACCCCTTCAAATTCCCAAAGGGTAGGTACATTTTGGACGAAGGTCGCGTAGAAGTAGGGGATGAAAGCTCTGCTCCTTAGATGGGCCAGAATTTGGACTTGAGTGCGGCGTGAGATATTGCGAGAAAATGTATTGGTGGGTGGATGCCGGGGGGGGGGGGGGGGGGGGTGATGGCAGAGCTACGAGTTCCGATGTCTAGTATTGAATTCTTACTTTTTTTTTTATTACTAAAAATATCTAGACCTCAACGTTTCGGATGGCCAACCGCTCGTGCGAATTCACGGCATCCGCTGAGATCAGCGTGGAGGTTGGCGTTGCCGAGGGTAGCTGGGATCACCAATGTCAGGGATAGAAGCGGGGGTTGGCAAGCGGGTTGGAGCACCATTGTGGGGGGTCGCACATATAGATACATATATGCGTGGCATATAGGGGGTTGGCAGTCGTGTCTCTACACATATGAAATTCCAGGAGCGTACCCGCCCTTCGAAGCTCCCAGGCACCAATGTCGCGCGTCCCTGATGCCTGACAGACTCAATTTTTGTTATTTCTTGGTTATTTTGCCGTTGTATTCCGCCTTCCTCAGCATATTACATTCCACTCGGTCTTCTATTCCTTGAGGACTGTGCTGCTCCTTCTCGCCTTTTCTCTCCTTTTCTTTTCTTCTTCTCTTTGTGTATTATCCTCCGCCCCCCTTCACGACCCATTTCATATACCCTCCTCTCCCCTTCACCCTCCTTCACTCGCACAGAATCGTTCTTTACCCTTGCGCGACGCTCCTTTCGCGGTTATCGCGACCCTTTGTTCCTGGAACTGTTTCAAGGAGAGCATGGACCCGGCGGTATGATCGATTCTAGAAGGGATTTCTTTTTTCTTCCAAGCTACCAGAAACAGAGTGTAACCATAAACTTACCCCTGTGAAACAGTGTCGCTTAGGGTAGTTACTGAAGAATTTAAGGTAATTTTGCCAAACAATTTTCCAAGCCAGACACTGTGTCTCACTCGTTTAAACTAGACCGAAACGACCGACATCGCCACCGCGCAGTCATACAGTTACGTTCCACCCTCTTCGGGACCCTCGAGGTAGTAAGTTACGGTACACCCTGCTTTCAACCCCTAAGGTGGGTGGGTGCTGGGAGAGCACAGTGGCTGAAGTAAAATAGCGAGATTATATTATTCCTGCGGTCGAGAGGGTCGTCATATTTTCTCGACAAAATTGCTCCAACCCCAATGTGTCTAGTCCCGGGTAGTCTATCCAAATATGTGTATGGATATCTATAGAGATACCTATGTATATACAATCCCGGAAAGGTTTGAGGAAAAGCTAGACAATCTGCTATAGGATAAACCACTGCGTGACACACTGGACTCTGGTCCATTTATTCGACTCCCAAGTAACTTGATGAAATGCACGAAATTACCTGAGATCTTCGACTTCCTATGCTGAAATTGATAAAAGTACAAAGTCAATTTTGTGAAGCAACTTGGATTCGTTCGAGAAATTTGTGATTTTTTTTAACCCCTTTTCAAAAATCGAATGTGAACTTTATGATCCTACCTTAAAAATGCATGACATACCAGCACTTTTTAATTGTATAAAATCGCGCGCAAAATTGAAATTGTCCCAGTGAAATGAACTTCGCAAAAAAAATCACAGTCTAACCCATCGGGCAAGTAGAGCGAAAGAGTATTAGCTTGGAAGAGGAATGTCAGGGTGCAAGAGGAGGGTAAGGGAGAATTCCGTCCTTGAAGGAGCATTCCCGGATAGTCCTGGCTGAAGAGAGCAGCAGGCGATAAGGTATTTGCATTTGCCATTTCCTCGCGCGAGTGCAACCCTTCATATTTTCGGAACGGCCACCCCCGCGCGAATTCTCGTTGGCTATGCGAAAGGTGGCAGTGACGGTAGTGGTAACGCAGGGGTTCAAGGAGGATGAGTTGAAGATGGTATAGAGACGGAGGTCGAGAAGGAGGTTACGCCAGCTTCGGTATAGGAGCAACGGTATGATATGCAAAAATATGTGATAAGGGTGGCTTGGGTCTTCCTTGGCCGTGTGTGTGTGTGTGTGTGTTACCACGAGAAAAGGAAGGACCGCCAGTTCTGAGAAAGAACGAGATACTAGTATGTATACATAGTATATGGCAACGCTATCAGAAGCGAGGCCCCAAGGGGATTTCCATGAGAAGAACCGAGCGACCAACCAGCAACCGCGAACCAGCAAGAACGACAAGAATTTTCATATCTCAATATAACTAGGAGCTATATCCTGAAAAATTTTATTTCTTTCTCTCTCTCATCTCTACGTATGAACAAAAGGACAGCCAAATCTTGCCGACTAAACAAAGAATCTGAAGTAAAAGAAAAAAAAAAATATTGCTTCCGAGCGAAACAACAGGGAAATTAATTAAATAGTCCCTGGCGTAAGGCCCTAACGATCCGCGAAAGTCCCAGTCGTGGATAATGACACGTGGAATTGCGCGATAATTTACATTGGGGTGGTGCATTTACATGTAAGGGACGGTGTGTACGGAGTTCGTGACTAAATGTAGTGAAAAATCGTGGCTCTTTATTGAAACTACTCCGAGAGCAGCCGGTACTGGGGATGGTGAATGGTGGGAGGGATGGGGGGAGACGAAGAGAGGTGGGAAAAGAGAAAGAAAAAAGGACGAAAAGACGAGAGAGAGAGAGAGAGAGAGAGAGAGAAGAGAGAAGAGAGAATGAGAGTTACGCGTAGGTACGTATATGTCCGTATCTCGCGGCTGAACTACCCCAAGCGTCGGCGTCGGCGGCGGAGATGAAGGTGTTAAGGGTAGCAGGCTGCCAGTGACAGCTACATTTATACGTTTCGCGGATTTTCCATATCGAGATTTGTCGGGCGCGCAAGCCGTTTATGCCGTTTCTGCAAATAATGCCAGGAGGATTTGTATCTGTCAGAAGTTAGCAACGTGCTCGCGAAAGCGCTGCGTATAGGCAGGAGAGAAGAAGGTTAACTTTGACTAGGTTAGGTTAGGTTGGATATCACAAAATGTACTGGATCTGAAGTAGAGTGAGTGTGGAATCTAGTAAGAAAAAAATGAACAGATAACTAATGAATTTACAAAAATTTACTTAGTATCCAAACCCGTGTATAGAATGATACACATACACCTGCCAGTCTGTCCAAATCCGACAGTTTCCACTTGCCGTAAAAAATTTAACGTGTTAATTGAATGATATACGATAATAAAAAGAAACTTAAACAATATTATAAAAAAATAGTTTCAATAGATATATTCGTGCCTCGACAGTCGAAGCTGTACTAATCCTTTCAAAGCCAATTGGGACCGCAAGAACCCCCTAGTCCCAGTTTCTCCCCACGCATACGAATACCGGGGAACTACGATTGGTCCCCATAGCTAATAAAAGCCAGCCAGGGTGGGGACACAATATTCACATATGGTAGGAGTATTCGCAAAACTCTTCAGTGCTCCAGTACCCGAAAAAAATATAGCTCAAGAATTTGTTCGCATTAAAAAAAAAAAAGAATTCGACGTGTCTCAAGAGAGTGATCGAAAAGGGCACAGAGTAAATACGACAGAAACGAAAGAGAAAGAGAATGAGAACGAGAGAAAATGTCACCAACGAAATCTGCTGCTGCCAATGTCTGCCGACAAAATCATTAAATTGGCCGCGGCTGAGCGAGCTCGCATTCGTATCGGCATTTCGCCAGTTTGCCCTTTTAACTTTTGGCCCTGTCGACCGGCTAAATATATTTGCAAATATGTACGAATATCCCCATCGATATATTTCTACCCTTCAAATCCTATACATATATATAACTATACATACACACACCACTCCTGATACCTTTTTACGTCGGCTGACTGGGATGCCTGACTGGGTAGGTACGTACATATCTCACTGAGTACTTGGATACTGCTTGCTTCGATATATCATCAACAGAATAATCAGGTAGATACGGCGGCAGCCACACTCTGTCCATACAAAGTATGTAAATCAGTGTGGCTCTCTCGCCCTTTTCTACCCTTGCCGCCCCTCTTCAACGACGACACGCTCACGTTTCTCAGGCCGCATCCCTACCTATCTCTTTTTTCTGTATTACCATGTAAACCTACATAACCTTAAAAGCCGAAAGGTATGCAATATATCGAAAAAACGCGTACACACTTATACGTCAAGACCGATGATTCTCTTATGAGATTCTACGAAATAAGAAAAATAATTTACCTATTGAAAGATCGAGGGTAATTTAGATTCAAAGAAAAGATTAGAAATAAGAACATTATAAAAATATTAAATTTAATCGAAAATTATCGGTGTGACGTAAGTTGCATTCGCATGTAGGACTCTGGGGTGGGACAGAGGGAGAGAATAGGTAGAATGCCTACTGGCGATGAACTATAGGGACCAATCATCCCTGTAAGAGTCTGTGGAGGAACAGACCCGGGTGGGTACTGGCTGGGCTCCTCGTATGCAAATTGGCTGATATTGTCGTGCGTTACGTGGCACTCAGGTATACGTATACCTCGAGTCCCTCTCTTCTCTGCATATATATAGTGTCATGTGAATATATATATATATATATATACATAGACAATATGTATATATATACGTAGGTACGTTATGGTACGTCAGGCTGCTGCGCGGCACGTAGGTATACGTATGCACTGAAGCTGGAGCGAACCAGGTAGAGAATGAGAAGAGAGCAGAAGCGATTCAGCCGATGCAAATTCGCGGACTAAAACGGAGTGCATAAAGCCGAAAGCTCAGCCGGCTTGAGTTCGTGGTGCGATTTGCATAAGTGTCCTGGCAGCTGCGCGATCCTTTCGCGAAACACGTGCCCCGCCATCCGATTACGGTACAGCCAGTTTATAGGCCCAACACTGTATGTATACCTATTACGAAGGCAGTGGCCTTACAGTCTTGTAGCGAAAGGCGCATGCGCAGACGATATATATATACACACATATATAGAAGAGTATTTTGTTACTGGAAATTGTGACTGTGCGACGGGAGGAGTATTTTTGAAAAAGGGAGGGAAAAAAAGGAAATTTTTTCCATACTCGTAGCGAGGTGGAAAATATAAGAGGTGTCGCGTCGCTCTCTCGACCCAAGCCACGGGGAATAAGATATGGAGATTTTCAATTCGGGTAAAATTTAAGAATTTACCCCTGCGCCGGGGGGGAGGGGGCTGCGAAGGAGGGTGCAGGATATGTATTATGCGAGGGAGGTGTGTGTGTGACGTGTGTGGCGGCCATTACGGAGTGCTGGGGGTGGTTGCCAGGCAACGCCTTTCAAGCCCCACATACTCACACCACTCTTAACCAACCCCTGGAGTCCTCCCTCGTACGGTCGAGCTATCCACGACCCTTGCCGAACGTAACGTCGAATTCTCGATGGCTTCGATTGGACTTTCATTTCTGAAAATATTCCGAAGCCTGACCATGATTCTCATACGTGATGATGTCTTGTCCGAGCATATAGATCGGCAAGTAGATCATGGACCATTTAAACTTGCGCTTGGTGCCAATGAATCATTAAAAAAAACTCACGATTATTTCTCGTGAAAAGCGGAAGTTCAATGAAAAGACAATATCGATAGCGTCATAAATCGTCGCAACTTGGAAATTGTACGTCAATGCGGATTCACGTCGAAAAAAAAAGTAAAAAGTTACTAAGAAAAGTTACAATTTAATATATTCCAGCGAGACGGTTATAACAAAGGACTAAAAATTGATCCATTTTCTTTTTTCCGTACGACAAAACATTCTCATACAATACGAACGTCTAGGTCCCATGAACATTCCAATTTGCAATGAAGGCATCCGTAATAAAATACTTGAGAATTTTCAACTGTGATCGGAATTCCTAATGCGAATTAAACGGTTCGGCATTGAGTGTCCTAAATTGGGTGTAACATTCGATCGTTGACTCGAAACGACACAAGCGCGTAATCCCGACTGTCTAAGTATAGATACACAGAGGACTTACATCCACAGAGAGACACAACCAATTGTACTTATACACGTATATGCATACATATGGAAAAAGGCACGTATCGAGGACGGTTCGATAAACATCAAAGTATTGTGCAATCAACCGGCTATTTGGTGTCATTGTCCCCCGTCAGTTAGGCAGCATTCTCATGGAGCTCGTCCCATAGGATATAGGTAGTCTAGCATTTGTTTGCATGCATAAAGGTCCCAGCCGATTCTACCTGAGACTCGGAAGTTTCCTGGTTACCTGACCTAGTCCAAGCTAACCCAACCAAAGCCCAAGTTTAAGCCTCATAAAGAAAAGAAGAGGGTCGGTTATAGTTGCGCAAGACTATTTTCTCAAGCCCGACATACATCGTAGCGTCAGGATCGTGAACCCTAACAGGTCCCACTTTAATGACAACCTAACCTCCAAAGCGTATAACCATACCGGGGCCCTGTGGTAAGCTACCTGCCAAACAAAGCCGCCTCCCCCCTCCAAAAAAAAAGGCAAAAAAGGTGCGAGTGTACGATTCCTAATATGGCATTATATGACGATACGGTGATTAATAATGTCTGTGGGTCGGGAATCCTGAAGGGATGACGTGACTGGTCCTGTGTCTTTCGTCAATTCGGTATCCATAAGGATGATCGGACGTCATTGTCAGCGTTGGCTAATGGCGGTGCCATTACCGTCATCTAATCCGGGCATTGATGATTTTAACGGTCCCAGGCGATAGAGGCGGATCGGGAGTTCACAGTGAAATCACAAGGACAGTTGGATATTTAATAAGAGACCTTAGAGAGGGTGGTGGAGAGGGGAATGGTGGTGGAGAGGGGGATGGTGGTGGAGCGGAGATGGAAGGTAGGAGGTAAAAAGTTGAAGGTGGTAACGTTGGCAGAATGGATGAGCATAGACGCATAGCCATATATCCATAGATCGAAACGGGCTATATTTCGCAGGAGATATTTCCAATTTGTCTTCGCACAAAGTGGCGCGCTGTGCCGGCTTCGTGTCGAGAGTAAGGTTGGTGGTTGTGAAGAAGGTGGAGGTGACGGAGGTTGCTGGAGCTGGCGGAGGCCAGGCTGGTAATGGTGGAAAATCCGTCGGCTGAATTGAAGCGAGACGTCGTGAAATTGAACAACGTATGTAATATATACACATATATATATATATTACACGAACCGTATATGTGCCTATATAATAACCCTATGTATCAACCAGCAGTCGTATTTCGTCCGTACGACAAGGATATAGAAGAATGGGAGAAGAAGAGATTGAAAATACGAGAGAGTAAGGTATAATAAAGGGGAGGGGGGACGGGGTGGCTGAGTACAAATGCTGAATTCGAATCCTTCCTTCATGAATCACATCCTCTTAACCGAATCCTCACAATACGTCCTCCGCGTTAAACTAACCCATTAAGAGATATTTCAATGCTTTCGCAACACGCATCAGGTCCATTTGTTAAGCGAAATTTCTTCTTCGACGAAAGTCGTGCACCAAGAAATATACACGTTATACTCGATTCGTTGATACTGAATGAAACGACTGCCGAAGCTATAAAATCTTCGCGAGCATTTTCTCCTACGAAGGAATTAGGGTAATATGCGATATTTCGATGAGACGTGATCAGCGTAACCTAACCTAAGCTAAATCCGCAAAATTGGCCAAGAATCGGAGTATCCTATGCAAACAGTGACTTTATCCAGTACACGCATTTAACGGTGTCCATTATGGTACTTGACACGCGTTAAATATTTGCCACCACTCAGAGCCAGGTATATCCTTTTTCCGGTCTTTGGATGTGCATCCCCCTGACCTGGTCCAGAATTGGGCCCATTGTCAGTAAAAATACACACACTCAACATTCACGTGTATATACGTATATACCTGTCTCATTCTATTCCGAGAGTAACCCTTTGACCTTATACCGGTCCATAAACCCATCCCGTGTAACGATGCGTGTATCTCTTGGGCATTGATCGGAAAAAAAGTCGCCAAAGAAAGAAAAGTCAAAATTTATTGCGACGTTACGCGTTACGTCACGCATGCGTGGTCGGTATACCATACAGGTCGTGCGATATACGCATAAGCACACTCCGTGCAATAATAATTCGGGATCTCTCGATAGCCGTAAAAATGCATACGATTAAACCCTCGTATGATTCGCGCCCTTTGTCGAGAGGGTTGCGTCGGGCGTCTAATGTTCTGCCCATAAATCAGAGATTAAGCTCGCAAATGGACCCTTTCGAAAAGAGTCAAAAGGACGAGAGAGAAAAAAGAACGAAAAACGTCCAAATGTCAAGCGCATACAAAATAGTAGAGTCCATACGCGCATATATTTAAAGGGGATGGAACATAAAATTTTATATGGACAGACATCAAGGGGATTGACAAAAAATTCAACAGGGTAACTAGTAAATCCAATGTCAACCCCCCCTCCCTCTATGTACACTTCCCTAATTAGAGGATGCTCGCGAGATTCAACCAATTAACGTGTCATCCCCCCACCCCTTTCGTCGGTAGTGATCGATTATCGATAATATCCTGTTAAACGTACAGAGGTACACCTACAGCAATACATAATAACGATGGAGTAATAGAATTATCCATACAAATTTGGAGATCGTTACAGGGTGCGCAGACATATCTTCAGCATCTATTAAATTATCATCGGTAATTGAATTCGAGATCTTGGCCATTCAACCATCTCTCCTAGAAACTCGTATCGTTCAAGTACTGAATTCCAGCCAGCCTTCTTCCCCAACCTCGTATTACTCAACCCTTATATTCGCAAGCCGGAAATGACGTAGATAGCTGGTTGAGATATATGTAAGTTACCTATGTGTAGAAATTGTATAGATATACATATATATGCTTATAAATTATATGTAGGCTCTATATCTGCCTAGGCATATACACACACTCATGATATAAGGACTTATGCGAACACACGTAAAAGCACGCGTTCGATGCATACGGAATATTTAAATGGAGATCAGCAGCCGTTATTATGATTCGAGCGACGAATACGTTTCCACGGGGCATTCAGAGACTTTTTTTTCTTCAAGGCAAGATGGAAACGTCGCTCTCATGACCATACGTGAGTTCTCAACTATTATGCTTTATGGTAGACTGAGAATGGAACGAGTGTGACTTGGATAAGAAATTATTATATTGCTAAAACTTAAGGGGAGAATTAAGATATTTTTGAGATATGGGCTCCTAAGTTAATTGTAAAATATGAGAGATTGCATGAGTGACGTCACAAATTGATTTAAAGATACAAATAATTTTGATAGTAAAGGTGAATTATGACTTTGATTTAAAATCCAGGAAAGAGTTTAGTCGAGATTAAACTGAATTAAGGTTGGCATAATTAACTCTATTTGAATCTCGATTATCGATATGTTATACCGGAAATACAGGTTAAGCGGAAGTTCATGATCCTCGTACTAGATACCTGTAGTTTGCAGAGGAGCGAGAGGATCGAAACTCGTTAAGTGGACTTGGCTTCCTAGCAGCTCCTTAAGATTCCTGTGAGGGTGTGTGTGACTAAAGGGGGTAGCAACTTGTTGCATAATAACGCTAAGGGGTGGATAGGGGTAAGTTTCTCAGTAGGGAATGAGCGCGCAAGCGCTAAGAACTTCCTGACTCGAAGGACAAAACCTTTGTTCTATAATTTAAAAAAAAATGTCCTCATTTAATTCGCGAATAAAAATAAAATTTTGAAAAAGACCAAATGGAATATGAAATATAAAAAATAAAATTGCCTCGAGGTCTTTGAGAATATTTAATATTTTTCCGACGATACGATCAATGAAAATAAATGAGTTATTATTAAATTCGACAAAAATAATGGAAGCATCTATCTACCGGTAATTTTATCTCAAAACAATCTTGACCGACGAGAATCTAAATTCTCAAGGAAACCATTCGTCAATCTCGTGCCAACTCTAAGATTCAACATCAACCACAGATCCGATATCGTCTAGATGCTAAAGTGGCTGGCCGTATTAAGGTGCACACAAGGCTGCGGGTGTACGATTAGCTTTTGATATCATGCTCTCGGGGCCTTCCTGGCTCCGTAAAAGGAGCAGACAGCCAGACAGACATATAATTTCAAGGATAAGATCTAAAGCGTCGCCTCCTTGGCACAGACGGGTACCGACCCTGGCATAAGGGGTTGAGTGCGCCATGTGTGGAACGGGAACTCCTAGTCTCACGTCCCTGGATACGAGGAGTCCCGAAGGAGAGGTAGGTAGTAAGTAGTAGGTACTAGGGAAGGAGGCTGAAAAGGGTGAAGATAGTGGAACTGGGTAGAGACAAGGTATAGAAATAAAAGAAGCCTAGATTAGGGTAGATTTTTACAGCTGAGAATTCTTCATATCGTACCCACGCCATGTTAAAGGACATACCGAATTTTCGACTTGTCTCAGAAATGTTTTTGGAATCTTACCGAATGCGATATTTTCAAAATATATTATTGTCCAACGTTTAAATAAGGGTTGCATGGGATTCCCACAATTTTTGTTAATGTCCATTCAGCTAGGGTGACGAAAAGGAAAAAAAATAAGGGGTTAGACATAAAGTAAAAAAAGGAAGAATAGAGTGGCGCATGTACGCTCCGTGGTTAGATGCAATAAAACATCGAAAAAGTGCATGCATCAGCGGGTCATTAAACACACTCTGGGCTCGGCCCACTGCATATGTTGCACTGGCAGTACACATACGGTTTTCGGTGTTTGTCGGTTACAGCATGGAGTTAGTTAGCGTATATAGGAACGTATATATATGCAAAGCCCTGGTTGATACATGCATGCATATGCGGATAGATAAAAGGAGTAAAGCCAGCATAGTCTAGCCTAACCTCTAACCCCCCTTATGCGATATAAATTCGTGTGTGTTATGGGACCGTCCATCCTTCCCGTACCGGTAAGGCCCTTTACGCTCTGCTTTTTTGTAGATACTAAAAAATATTATAATCTATGCTTCGCTGGAAGAGAAAAATATAATTCATTATTGTACGGATACAATAGACCGACACCGGTTACAGGGGTGAATCCCGCCCTGACGTGGGTAAAAAGGTTCGAAAGGGTTGACGAAGACCCCGGGGTGTCCTGCCTGGATTATATTTTATATCTTACATCCCCTCACGACTTCTCCGAGTGGATACTTCGTTCTATAACATTCTTACTGTAAGTCCCCCTTTTTCAGGCCCATCGACTATTTGGGCCTTTATGTAATTTTGCAAGTTAATGTTTTTGGTTAGTTTTAAGATTTTGAAAAAAAATTTGTTAAATTCTTTGCAGAATTTATTTGGGCCCAAAATCGGGCCCATTGGGTATACTGAATATGCACACGTAACGTCTGGGATTCAATGCCTTCCGGGTTCTACATAATTATATATGCAGGATGTATAATGCTTCTGTGCAGGGTGAATACGGAGTCGGATGTGGTAGGGTTGGAAAGGGTTGATGAGTGCAACCGGTGTCTTCATCCCCACCTCTTTTCGAATAAACTCGCTCATTCGCTCATGCTCTTCTGCCAGCCTTTCTCTCTCTTTCTCTCTCTGTTTCTCTTTTAGAAAAGAACCTCGCGGAATCCTGTCACAGTAAACGTCCTGCAGTTTCGTATCAAATCTCGTTCAAGGAACATTCGTCAGTTCGTTACTCGTTTTAGTGTTGCAATTGGTTGCACTTTTATCTTTATGCATCGATCAGAAATTTAGATACGTGCTGGTCTGTGAGGTGAAAATATTTCAAGTGTATTTTTCAATGAGCCACAATTTTAGCTCATAATGATCGTTGAAATTTGCCGTGTATCGTTCCTTTGGTTTTTTTAATTTTCGAAAATTTTCAAAAAAAGTTTTTTATCGGATATACATATTTAATGCTAGTAAAGAATAAGGAATTAAATGGGCTGAACTGTGTTGTGTTTGAAACTGCAGTGTGTTTTTTTCTGATAACAGTCTCCCCTCCATTCAACAATTTCTTTAAGGTGCACTTCCCGTTTTTCGTAGCTTCCGCCTGGAAACTTCGTGTTATCGTAATTTATTTATCAAACCTCTTTCCCACTCCCGGGATACTCGCTGAGCTGGGCGTAGCGAGGATTTTATTCGCCATTGGAGAAAAATATAATATTTAACGGGAGGCGCCAGTCGTACTGCCAAGGGTGACGAAAAAGACGGCGCCGCGGCGCAAACCGACGCGAGGAAATATCGATAATATCGCAGTTCCAAGTTTTCGCGGTAGATCGACGTTAATTGCCAAAATTCAAAAATTCCTATCAATTTTTCCTCTCTAATTGGAATTATCACAAATGAAAACAATTCAAATTCAAAATTATGTATATATATACATTCACATATATATACACAAAATATCTTGCACTCACCTTTACAATTCCATCTCCCATCAGTTCCTGCTCGTACAGCCGTGTAGGTCCTCTTCTGGTCCTTAGATTTTTCAATCTTCCTGGATCTTAACGCTTTAGCATTTTCAAAACGCGTCGCGAATTTGGACTTAAAAAATTCGCAAACTGGACCCAATGACATTTACTCTCTTCAATTTCGTCTAATCAAACCGATCAAAATTTGTCCTGAACGTGACTTGCTTGTCGAAAACGACGGTCAATACTAAAACTGAATTATTTTTAAAATACGAAGACAAGTTGAAATCCTAAAAACTCAGAATTAACACAAGAGCAATGAGTTGAAAAAAAAAACAGAGAAAAATAAATAGAGAGAGTGGAAAACAAATGAAGGACGCAATGGAGATCCTGACCAGAGAAGGGAGAGACTTCAGAGAATGAGAGTGTCTGAGAGTGGGGGTTGATTAACGACATGGGGGGTGGATACTCGCGGAGTGGGGGAATGACGTAATTAATTTGAAATAAAGACCCAGGAGCTTCGCAGAAAGGGGACAATCAGCTGTTGGTGCTCCTTGGGGACACTTCGCGTCCCGACCTCCGACAACATCTTTACACATCGTTATTTCTCGCGTTTTTTCAATTATTTTTCTCGTCGTTTATTTCCCTCCGGATAAAGTGATTCGACCAAATTCATTCAACACTGAGTGAACAATAACGTTATTTAAAAAATATAATCTATCCCGCGATGGATATAAATAAAATAGATAATTTTCACAACATGCCATTAATATAATCGATACGCGAACTATTTACTAGAAACGTATTGAATAAACGCGGGAAATTGTGTTTCCGTGAAAGTGACTTTTTAAAGAATTGTGTCAAGTACCGGTCGCCGAACTATAATCGGAACAGTTTTATGAAAAATTGACTGGAGTGGCGTTGCATAAAATCTGGAAAAGTTCGCATGTAAATATTTAAATAAAATTGAAAAAAATATAGTGAAAATTTTACTTGCGTTTGTTTTGCCAATGTAAATTTGCTCCGAGCCAATAGGAATATATCGAGACGCATTTATTTGAGTATTATTGTACCGTGAATATGCGATAGTAAAAATTTGAAAAATACAAATGCACGAAAGGGAGACTCTCTCTATCGAGGAATAATTCTTCAAGGATCTAAGGACGAGGACTGAATGCTGCCATCTCGAAGGAGCGTCCGACGAGAACTGTACCGTCGGTGGGCTGACGTCGACGCCGTCGTCGAACGTCGCGACGCCGGCGTCGCTGTCTCATCCATCCTATATACCTTACAGATAAACCGCGCACGCTTCTAAGTTACTTCGCACGCGCTATCCTTAATTCGAAGCCTTCAAGTATTCTCAAAAAACCGAAAAATGAAAAAACAAAAATCTTGAAATCTTTGTTGACAAACAGAATCCAAAAATAGTAGCAGAAAAAAATGTGATATAGAAAGACATAAAAAGAAGAGGAGAAGAAGAAATTAATGGAGACAATATTTCTACCACTTTCGAAAAAGTGTTAAAAAAACTTTTTGGCGGAGACCACAAGAAAATTTTTATTTTCACAACAACAAAAAATTGAATTTTGGAGCATATTAAGGCGGTAGGCTTTTACGAAATTTCTCAAAGAGACGGTCAATAGTTATTCCGCTAGGTAGCAACCCCTCTACATATAGACCCCACCCTCTGTCACCCTCGCAGTACAACCCTGAGTGCGCCGTGACGCCCTACACGCAGGCGTCAACATGGCCGTCGTGCCTCTACCGCATCCAGTGCGCTACGGTGGATTTATACGTTTGATAATTACACAAAAATAGTTCGCTAATTTGACTACCGTCAATCGTTTGGTTTCCGAGTGTACACTGTAACCGCGTAATTACTGCGAGTGTCAATTATCTATAAAACAGCAAAAAGGAAAACGATAAGTCACTAGGCGTTGCGAAAAAGGCAGAAATATTGGCTGAACGAAAAATCAATTTGCACACATTTAAAAATCCACGGTATATATCCATTAAATAAAATTGAACAAAATAACGAGTGTGCTTTCGCTTGGCGATCTAGATTTGCCAAACAAAAATTACAGTGTTAAGATTGCTGCCTATATGGCAAACTAAAAATTGAACAACGGAATCAAATACACGCTACATAACACATCCTCCATCCGGAATTATTACAATTGGCAATAAAAAAAGACGTCACATCAATGATTGTAAAATTGCGATTGATCTGTTTATTTAAAAAGAGAAGAGGAAAGAACATAAGAGTGAAATATTGACGATGCAATTTAAAAAACCTACCTTAAAACTACCCCTTTTTTTACAATAAAAACACCCTTTACACAACACTTTTCAAAACACCCATCGCCATCACGCATCCCTCAATACGTAAAAAAAAATAAGTTCAATAACAGCCAACAAAAAAAACACCCGTTCCCTCAGGGACGTCAAAAAACATAGCATAAAAGAGGTAACAAAATGCAAAAAAAACACTAGAAGAAAAACACGCCGGCAAACTTCATAAAACTCATAGAGATGACGAAGCGTCCGAGGAAAACTGAGTCACGTTGTACCCAGCCGGCCTGTGGCGGTCGCGTATGCAAATTGGTGCACGCTCTGAATTTTCGGGGTGGTCGTGCGTATATACCTATATGAACGTGTATCTCCATGCATGGATATACATACATAGGTCGAGTGTAGGATGTAAGGGGGTTGTAGGAAGCTCATTATTTCTGTGATAGGGGCACTGGGGTACGGCAGCCATCATGAAAATATCCCACCCCTGGAACATATATACTTTATTCTGACTGGTTTAGCGATACACAAACTCGACATCCTTTTTTTATCAAATTTGACAAACTATACCTACGCGTCACATGCACGCGTTCGGATGTCACGTATGAACCCGTATGCATATACTAGACGTATACCACATGTATACCTATATATACAGGATACAGGGATCCATGAGAAGTCACCTAGTTAGGTATGCACGAAGCGATAAATCAAATCAGTGCTGTATTGTAAGTGAAAAGGTGAGGTCAGGTACGTTAAAGTAAGTCGTGAGAATAATTTTTTGGATTATCGAATCGCGCGCGATATTCAAATTTCGTTTTGGGGTGCCCGGCGGTGGCTGCAGGTAAGCGTCACGGGCCTTGTGCATAGGTAACGATAATAATAAAAAGAAAAAGAAAACAGGAGCGAAGGTACCTCTGCTACCCTCGTTAGTCGAATTTTCAATGTTATAATTTATCATTGGGCCCCGCTGAGGAAAGGGGCCCAACACGTCGGTATATGCACAATAAGCCCCCCCCCCCCCTCCCCTACTGTATACCTGCGTGCATAATTTATACCAAGGATTTTTCTTTTCTCATCCTCCAAGGAAGGAAGCGACACGCACTCACACGTCCTACCCTCGCGCACAGCTACCCACCACTGTGCCCCTTCGAAGGAGAAAAAAGGGTTTCTTTTTTTATTCACCGTCCTTTCTTCACCGATCGCCTCCCCATTGTTGCGTAATATGCATACGCACGTCTCCGGTAGCTACCTGGCCGATGCTGACGAAGGAGCAAGATTTTTTTTTTCAAAATAAAAAGATCCAGAAAGTCCAAGAGGAAGATGAAGACAGGGAAGAAAAATCCTTTGGTACCGGCATGGCGCTGTGGTACTCCTTTATTTTTTCGTCCACCCCCCACCTCTTTTTACCATATCCCCCCTACTTCTCTTTATGTCGTCAGATTCTACCATTGAAAAAAAAAATGAAGAATGAGGGTGCACGATTGAATGCCGCTCTAATTATATGCAAAGACTCCAAGGGTTCCAGGGCTGCCGCCGGAAGTTGGCTGCTGCTGCTGCTGCTCCTGCTGCCGTTAAGGAAACGGTCAGGGTCGATGGGAATGTCCTTTCGTAATTTACCTATCCAGATCCTAGAACGTTACGTATGTGGCATCTACTTGAACTATCTATCTACCTATGTATAACTACCTGTGTATATAAGTTCCTATGTACTGTGGGTTATATACAGATCCTGCCTAAACCCGTCTATGTGACTACGTAATACATTATGCATATATACCGGGTGTCCTATCGATGCACGTATGAGTTATCGCCGGGCCCCAAATTGCTTGCCAACGAGTGATGTAGAGCCGGTCCTGGAGATTTATTCCCATGGGACGTCGTCCTCCTTCTTCCTTCAGGACGATCCGCATTATCGGCTCGTCCTGCGCCTCTGCTCTCGCCAATTTCACAGAATGGAAATCACTCGGTCTCTTTGTCTCTCTCTTACTTTCTTTCTCGTTAAATTGCGTTTATACTATAATTCCTTCTTTGTTTTCTTTCTTCTAGCTACTTCTAGATAGTTATACTTTTTTTTCTACGGAATATTTTATACTGTACCTTTATAAGATTAATCCCTTCTGCCTAAGACATATTCTATGGCTGTACGATAAAATATTCTGACACCATTTTTTTTTGTTAGGTCACTGTGTATATCCTGATAAAATATTCATGTTTTATGGAACCATATATAATAATATATATTATTCCAGTCAAAAAGAAATCCCCGTTATATGTCGATGTCCAATGTTCCAATTGTTCAAGCCAGAGGTTAACACAATTGACCCAAATATCTATCATGATTAGGTATTATCGATTTAGATATTAGACGAGACACCTGACATTAGATTATCTTTGATTATATTAGCTTAGGTTAGGTTAGGTTTGGTTAGACTGGGCGACATTAAATTACGTTAAATCACGTTAGCCGACGTCCGCGTCTTAACCAGTAGGGCACGAGTCTCTAACGAGACCTCAAGGCGAGGACTGCTATGCTTATAGATGCCTAAGGAATAAAATAACGACCCCCACTCTAAGGGATATCTATATATACATGTACCTACATACCTGAGGAACCCTTTTCCGACCCCAAACACACATAGGCCAAAGCCCTTTTATGACGCAAAGTATGTAAATTTTTCATCGGAAGGTCGTTGGCTCCTCGGGCTACTCGATTTTTTTTTCTTAAGGGTACGCCGACCTACGTCAGGAGGCTAGTCTCTTTCAACGTGAAACACAATCCACTTAATTTCAATCACAATGTCCTTTTGGTTGGATCAAACCCTATGAACATAGGTATTTATAATATAGGTGTGTATAGTGCGTGTAGAGAAAGTATGGAAAGGAGAGAGAAAAAGGTGATGAAAGAGCCAGAGAATGTGGAATATCAAATAGGGAATGGACATCGATATTCCATAGTTCTCAGGAAATTTCAAGCATGGCCGAGTCGTTTGATCGCACGCGCGCGTCATAGGACCAGGGGCATGGAGGTTGCTGGGCTCATCAACATCCCTCTGTCGGTCCGCACCCCCTCGATTGGGATTTAGGGGTGAATTTCGACCAATTGCAAGGGACGAGAACAACCAATCGACAAAGTTCATATTTCGTGTCGGTGACCCTACTCTACTGACCTTGTTCGTTGTCTATCTTGTTCTGTACAACCTTTTATTCCACTTTGGTATTGTTTATACAGCCATGATGACGATGATGATGCTAATGATAGTGATGATCTAAAAAAATTTTACATACAAGCTATTTAAATACATTCGACAATTTTCATATAGAATAAGATAACGATACTGATAATATTCAATGTAAAATAAACGATGTAAAATGTAATGATTATACGTAGATACGGTTATGCAATTATTACGTATTATTTTGATCGAATCTATAAATGCTCAATAGGAACTACATCAATATACCAGTTTTATAGAATCACGACGACATGACGTCATTCGAAACAAAGTTAGAAAAATAGATGATGATTCTATTTCCAAACTCATTAACCTTACATGACAACATCCAATCTCCCGAATGATCTACTAACCCAAAGCTTGAACCCAATCTAAATGAAATTTCCAAAAAATCGACCATCGATCTATAACAATAGATTATTTTTTCCTAATAGCCCACCGTCATTTCACCCTATAATTATTATCCAGCGAAGCATCCCCTAACGGGAACAGACAGGTTTCGTAGGATCTGCATGATATCAGAGTTTCATCCCTAGGATCCTTGGTGGTACAAATAGACAAGCAACCACGAACAGAAGTAAAGGGTAGAAAAAGAGATTCACTAAGTATATATATGTATACACTCAAACATACCTAACTTCATAAAAAGAATGAAAGGGGTTGTCTATATTTCAGTTAAGTTATACCTATATATATATATATATATATATATATACCATTCGTGCATACACAATACGCCAGGGTTAAGTCCCAAATATGTATACGTGCGCACATGCGGTTAGCCATAGGACCCACGTTAGCATCCCATTTTCTTTATGGTTAGCCATGCGCGAGATATTAGCATATGGTATCATATTTACCATGTAGATGAACCGCGGAGATAAGGCCCCTTCTCCCTCCCTTCTCTTCTCGAGTTTAGACGTGAGTGCATTTCGCTCGTCCTATCGATCGGTTATCGAAAAGAAAGGAACCAGGCCGTTCCATTGTTCGGCGGCACAGAGCCAGGGTGGTGGCCAACTTAAGAACTGCACTCAACGCGAATGTATGTGCGTAACTGCATGATGCATCACGTGCATCATCGTCTTCCTGGGCGACGGAAGGACGTATCGCATGGCACGGTGGGCTCTGAGCTTGAAGCGCTTCCAGAAGAATGGGCCCGATGAAATCTTGGATGAGGAATAAAAAAAGAGTTTCAGAGGCTCTGGCGACGATCGGTAGTCTTTCTCATTTTTTTTGTTTTACTTTGTCTTTTGAGTTTTCGTATTTGATATTGTTAGCCAAGGACGGAACTGGAGACGGTATATGGAATTTTAACAAACTAGGGAAATATTACACTATACGGATGTGACGTGCAGCTCGCGAGACGTAGGCCCAAGATGCAATTTCACGGAAAAGCACACCCCCATCAGTGGAATAAGTACTGGGGCGCCACCTGCACTTGATGGTGATGCATGCTACCCGTTTATCATTCCTCTTACTTGGTTTCTACTCACTATATAATTTGATAGTATATATAAGTAACCTGATTGCTTTGGTACCATTTTTTTTTGTAACTTATTTCATGACGAAATTAGAAATAGAGGTAGTTTAATATAGTCATCAGTTGTTCATGCCAAATTAATGTGAGTCATTTTTGATTGATGATTAATCTATTGCAATGAGTTTATTTATGAAATTGTTAATTGCGGTGGTTTAATTAATGACACGTCCTTAGGGTAGTTGCGTGTAAATTACGAGGGTCGGCATTTATGAACAGACTACGACAGTTCTATCTAGCGGCGGGAAGGTCAACTAACCCTTGTGAGGCGTAGTCGATAAAACAGCGTCAACCCCTGATCCCGGCTCATCGATGATGTAGGGCTCTTTAAACAGGGGGTAAGATTTTCCACGACGCGAGCGACGCGCGAGGTAAAGTTTCATACTACGAGGGTGATATATATACCATCTAACTTTCATCCTCCTAAGGCGTTCCATTATCCCATACAACCACCTTCATATACCTAGGCACATCGTAATCATCGACTAAAGTTTCGCGAGTGGGACAACAAAGGAA
This sequence comes from Calameuta pygmaea, assembly GCA_031762395.1. Lineage (NCBI taxonomy): Eukaryota > Metazoa > Arthropoda > Insecta > Hymenoptera > Cephidae > Calameuta > Calameuta pygmaea. Next base: position 449,523 of record JASANN010000205.1, on the reverse strand, counting down.
ATAGCCCTTATATAGGGGGAAATCGTTATTACAGTCCCCTGTTACTGCAACCGGACCAACGCCAAAGCCAACCCCGTAACCCAAAAAGGGTTGAACACTGAAAATTTACATACTAACCCCCTTCCGCCCCTGAGGGTTGATGACCCGAGAATTTCGCCAATGTGCTAGTTCAGTGTCCAGCCCCAAGTGTCTAGAAAAACTACCTTAACCTCAGCAACGATCATTATCGAACCGTCGGTATAAGCATAATGGCGCGCCTTAATATCGAAACGCGACAAACAGCTGCACCATTATTGATGTTTCCCAAACAGGTGAACCATTAGTTTTAAATTATAAAGAATCTTTTCAAAGAAAAAAAGAAAGAAAATCCATACCGCCCATGAATATACCATCTCTCTTTAAGACTCCTCTAAATCACTTCGACCAGAGTCTAGACATCTTACTCATGATTAATGAGACATTTCGACATAACCTATACGCATTAATAAACTTCCTAATGGTGCGATAACGAAGACACGGGCGGTAGTTGGAGAAGAGATCCGATGACAATGACAAGAAGAAGGAGTGTTATTCGAGTCTCTGTACCTAACCTAAAAAACAGGTAAAGGATCCAAGTGAGGTTGTGGGCGCAGAGGAAAGACGTCCCTCTCCCCTCTTCTTAACCCTGAGGCGGCAGGCGGAGTTCGTAAAGCCGAAGAGAACGAATGAAGAATAAGAAAGTAAAAAAGGGAAAAGAGAAGCCAGGATGAAGGAAGCGTGGACGGTTCGCGTAACGATGCCGGAATTTTTTTATCTAGCTGACGATCCTCCGTGTTATTATGACTCCCTCTCGCGGCCATTAGAGAACCGAGAGATCAGGATCCGCGATCTTTGGCTGGAGGACCAGAGGATACCCATCTTCAGCGAGACAGTTGCAGACGGTAGGCGTAATGACACCGGCTTTTTATTAGGTGGATCAAACCCTTCATTACGGAGACACCTTTTGTCCCGAGGGACACCAGTGCTGTGCTGCCAGACGACTTTGGTCGTCAGAAAGAGAGCGAGGGGGGAGTGAAAGGGGGAGAGGGTTGAATGACTCAGTGGAAGCGAGAGAGTCAACGAGTGGTGGGTAACGGTGAGAAAGCCAGAAAGAAATACTCGAAACGGATTCGGCCATCGAGCAAGGAAGCAAAACTATTCATTTGGAGGTTCTCCTAATGGCGCTGAGGTCGTTAGCTACCACACTTTCTTCGTGGGTGTTACTCTGTCTCCTTGGTCTCCCTCGCTGTCGAAAAGTCCCTGACCAAATATTCGCAGGCCGAAAAGGGCATACCGGGCAAGGGGGCTACCTTTTTTTTGGGACCATCATCATTTAGTAGGCGGGGACGTTCCCGTCGTCACGTGTCATCTTGTTCGTCTTCTCTTATTTTTTTCCTGAGGTCTCCGACGTGTCTTTCTTTTTATTCCTTGTTGTCATCATACCCTTCCCTATATATACTTTCAGTCGTATTTGCCTTCTCTCCGGAAGTTTATACAGAGTAACCTAACCTCCTATTCACACACGCAGCAGTATCTTCGATTAAAGAGCGGACAAGTAGTAATTATGGTGTTTCTAATAAAGCGAATGGTAAGGTGGTTGATGGAAGATTGGCCAACGTTGGGAAGGGTTTCGACGGCATAAGGCATGAGAGGATGAAGGTCCCGAGGTCTTTGACAGTAGCAGCTGGTCCTAAGGTCGGGCCCGTCGTTCGCTGCTGATATACCCAGGGGCCTCATTTATCGCTGGATTTTTCTTGGGATTAACGTCAAGCTGGTATAATAATAAAGACCTCTTGGATCATGCTGAATTTTAAAGCAGCCCCCATAGGGTGGCTAACCTATCAACTCCCCATCACAGGATGGGATTTATAATTGATGAGTCCTGTAGGAACAGCTAGCAAGATGTCGTTATCAGAGCTGACAAGATAATACTCTCCAGGATGAGTATAGCTTAGCTGTATTCTCATCGTGTCTTGGTTTCACCTTTGACATCTTATCTTCCATATTTGATTTCATAGCTTTCACATGATAAATAAACTGCTCTCTCGTAACAAGGTTGACTATCCTCAACTGACGCATCCAAAAGGATTCATGGTACACGAGCAACATAGTCGGTTTGAATATACATACCTGGTAGGTGAAATTAGATCGCGGCAAGTTTTCACATTTAAGTATAATCCAAGCAAAAAGCTACCCCTAGTGCTAAATGAGAAATAAAATGGCGTAAGAGCTTACATAGGATATATATATATATATATATATATATATATATATATATATACAAAATTTAAGGAAACGCAAGACACTACCCTATTTTCAGGCAGGACCAAGATAAGGTGGAGTTCTTGAAGATTTATGTTCTGGCACCTTCTATCGTATCTTTTACACTGGCAACCAACCAAGAACGGACCATCGTGCTGCCATCTACAATAGCATCGGAACCAATTTCAAACAAAAAATGGCAATCCCGTATATACTTTCCTAACCAGGGACCGATATAAGTGGTGAATATCGTAGAATCCTGCTATTTATCTGAGGGTGGACAGATTTCCGTGGCGCACGAGCTGGCACATGCCTAAGGGTCTAATTTCATTATGGTGCCAATGCTTCGACGCTTTTATATGTAAAATATATTTTCTTATCATTTTCTCATTTCCCGCTATCGGCCCTGAAGAGCGCCCGGTAGGGAGGGAGGCTACCGAAAGCTGCTGCTACTACGGCTACCACTCACAGGAGGGTATCTAGGGGTGCTCCTGCGAGAGGGATGACTAAGGGTGGGCAGCATGGATGAGGTTGGAAAAAAAGGGACCCAATGGGGGCGTTATGAGCTCGTTACCTCGCGGGAGGATAGACTCACCTTTCGCCTTCGTCTTCTCTCTGGTCCCGATAAGGAATTTGATTTAAAAATTCCGACGATTCTCCCTCTTTCCTCACTGACTTTACTCGTGACGCCTCCTTTCCCCTCGTCGTTCTGTTTCACCCGGTAAGTACATCTATATACCTATATACTGTATACATACAATTTCAGTGAGACAGATAGAAGGAGGGAGGGACACACCTAGAGCTGCTTTTATGTAAATACACTCGTTACGCTTCGACGACCAGGAAAATCAGTGCCGAAGGTCGTCCAGCCTCTTCCACCTTCGTGAACAATTTTTTTCATCCTTGGCACCAGAAAGAGCGAGGGGATGATGGCACGAATAGCCCCAAAGTCACTGGAGGTCAAAGTTTGTTCAATATACATAGGTCACAAGTGAATATGGTCTTTCGATATTCAGTGATTTTCATTGGGTTTCATTCGAGGATTTTGTATTTTTCATAAATCGAGCTTCCTTATATATACGCACTTACTACCCCTGCGATTTGTTAATCATCGTTCAATCGCAAGAAATTTGAAGAACTTCTTGGGAAACCCCTGAAGTTCGACTCCTAGATAGATTTCCCATGCATATTTATGGGTGGTTCGTAATACCCTCACGTTTTCCCCATAACGATTAACCCTCGGCATGGGACGGTTCCTCGCGGTGAGGCCTGTTTCAAATTAATGGGGGGCGGATGGGGCATGGGGGGCCATCGACTGCTTTATAAGGTTCAGCTGGGTAACCACGAGAAGGATTTTTATTGGAAACATGGTAATCGGCTCGTTTCGGACGTCGATGAATATCTAATGGAGGTTGGTCAGAGTGCTCTCGTAACCGTCTCTGGTTCTGTTTTCCAAGTGCGGGGCAAATTCCGCAAGAGCCACCCCTTACTTTAGCCAAGGTAACCGAAAGCCTCGAGTGCTGAAAGCTGAGGGTGAGAAGTTAAGGGTAAGGCACTCTTTTCGTCGCTATGCAATTAACTTAATGTCTCCGTGCCATTAGGTTGGTTTCATTGCTGATGGGAACTTCGGTAAACAATGGACAGGCGTCTTGATTGCGACGCCATTGTCTTCCACGGGCCTGGGTCACACCACAACTTCGTTTTATCTACGTGCATGTCCAGGTGCCTGTGTACGTCGGGTTCATGACTACTGGGACCAAATTGATAATCGATGCCTGTGCTCGTTCATCGATCGTTACTTCGAAACTACCTGTAAATACAAAGTAACAAGGAGACAGTAGGTGACAGGCAGTTCGGTAGACCGATTAGAAAAATGTCTACGACGTAATTGTGTGGTAGGAGCGTGGACGAGAAAGGGTGCAAAATACAAGGATGAGGGTTCAAGAATAGGGAGGTGTGGTCTGAGCCGTACTTCCGGTTGGCTAAGTACTGCCCACAGGGTGTGACACGTGGGTGCGGACGTACACGTGCATTAACGGACGCTCACCTGCTCCCTGGACTGTCCGACATGTCGCCCGCGGGCGGGCCCAAGTAACTGACACCGGGCCCACTCTTGACCAATCAAAATTTCGTTTTATTCTACACCACGTAGATCGCAGGGTTACCCGTGCGCAGGTAGCGATGAGTCGAGCTCGCTGGTATTTTTGCCGAGTGAGGCCCATCATCATCGTGGGGTCCCCTCGGGCTTAATGGAAACCAAATACCAAGGAGTCCCCGACGGAAGTATCGCGTACTCACCCGAAAGCAGCTTTACTATGGTTAGCCAATTACGTAATCTGCTTTGTTCCGATCTATTCTTACTCTAAGGTTAGTTAGCGACGTATCTGCGGATCAGTGAAATTGGTCATTCGCATGATCAGACCTTTTGGGTCCTCTCAACTTAGGGAAGCTTCAGATCTTTTTTTCTCTTTTCTTCACTCTCGTCTTCTAACCAATTTTTTCTTCCATTTCTAGTTACAGCCCGTTGAGCGAGTGCTCACCCAAATGCTTCTTTGTATCGTGTGAAGTCGCCACGGGAGTGCATCAACCTGGAAAGTGTTTCGGGTATCTGTCCGATATCAGTCTCGAAGACTTTGATTAGGGATTTATCTTGCGCACCGATAATTACTTTGAGTCAGAGCCGACGGTTCAGAGGTTCCTATTGTCACTGATATCATAGGAACACGTGAGACTACAACCCTTTCGTAAAGGGAATAGAAGCAAGTGCTTTGACGGGTTCGAGGAAGATTGAGTGAGACGATAAGGCCCGGGTCACGTTCACTATCTCTGATAAGTCCCAATATCTAACACGCCCGCATAAGCTCGATTTCTTGTATGACAAACACATGGCTGTCTTCAGGTGTGTCCTGTACATATGTTTCAACGAAACTCGTATATTCTCAGATCAATATAACCAGACTGAGTGCCATCGCGAAGGCTACCAGTTTGTAGTACATGTAGTACGTTTAACGACACCTCGCGGGATCGCGTGACGCGAGGCCGCCTTCATATTCAAATTACAGGCTGCCACTCGGCAGACTCGAGGAACCGAAGAGTTTCCTTCTACGCCGTTGGCTGCTCGCCCACACCTGCCTGTTCTCCGTCTATAATCTTGTTGCTTAGTTATGTTTTTGGATAGTCCGTTTGAGTCGTCCTGCTTACCAGACTGACTTGGCTCATTCATTCGCAATGAGTTGACTGACTGATTGGCTACGGGATACTCGACGTTGATTATCACATTGAATGCAGAAAAGCCTCTCGTCGTTATCATTCTCCTATTATAAATTGAAACAAAAAATTAACGTGACAAATATTTTATTACTCATAGGTTTTCATTTTTTTACACAATTCCAAACTCCACTTGTTTCGTTAAACTTGCTTGAATTTAATTCAGATTGACATTACAGAGACTAGTTTGAATCCTCGAATATGCATAGGGAAGAATTGCGGTTAATTTGCAAGTAACATCACCATCTGAACTTTCTTTAATTATCCAGTCATTTTGCACAAGACTTGGAAAGTGGATCCGCGCTTTCTACGGTACTTTCTGTGCCGTTTGCCTAATTGGTACTGATAGTCTAATTAGCGAGGGTGAGGCGAGGCTGAGACAGTAGAATGCTCGCCGGCCCTGAAGAGGGAGAAGTCTTTTAATTGCAACGAAACGAGAGCCGTCTTCAGGGTAAGGTTGGGTTGGAGTATCCGTGTACCTACGTATACCAGGCAACCACCAGAGGGATCTGGATGTGGATAGGAAACGGAGTATCCGTGGTGACGCGTCCAGGCAAATAATTCAGTGTGCATAACGACAGGACTGGAGCGAAAAAGAATGATTATTATAAGGGTGTGGGACTGACAAGGAGGAGAGGGATACAAATTTCGTACGGACCACTGTGGATCGAGTGTCTCCCGAGAGACAATTACGCGCTAAAGATGGCGGACATGAATTCCATTCGCTACCGAGATGTGTACTCGGGCTAATGTTACCTCAAATATCAGCTGATCAAATTTCGTATTTGTGAAATGAGGGGTTCGAGAAAATTTCAAAAATTCAATTCTGATATTATCACAAATCTCAGACTACGTTGATAATGAATCTTTTGTTTGTCTAACTTTTGTAAAATACGTTTCTAAGTTTTTGATTGGTAAAAAAAATGATGAAATTTTTTTTACTTCGGTTTTTAGGGATAGGCAAGTGTGTGTTTAAATATCCATATGTATGTAGATGCTAGGTAGGTTTGTGTCTTAATTGTGACTTGAACGTTGTGTTTTTCTATGTATTCGTTTTTTTGCCTATCTCTAATGGCGTTGTACGCAGAACGACAACTAACAACCAGGACGAACTGAAAGTACTCACTTAGTAACTCCCCGACATCATCAAGTATTTATGACGAGTGAACTTAGCTTGTAAATGCGTGGGAGGCTAGGAAGCCTATCGACCACTGATAATGCTAGACGATAAGTTTTGGGCAGGGAGCAATGTTATTTTACGATGGGAGAAATAAGCGTACGAAAACTGACCGCAATAAATATAAATTAAAAAGACTAGCGATGGAGAAAAAATTATTAGATATTTGAGATATGTGTTATCTGTAATTACAATTTTGCGTTTAAATAAAAAAAAGAATTAATTGGAATATAATTTATAACTCCGATATATAATTAACGTTAACACTCTATTAATCAGCCACGCGGTACGCTTGCTAATATTTAAATTGTCAATAACAATAAAGCGGACTAATAAGTTAACATAGTTAAAGACAGTTTCCGTCTTCGTCACGATCTCAGTGAATTTTTTCATTAAACTTTTTATCAGAATATGATTATACGTACTACCGAAAATACTTAGATAATAAAAATACGATAGGTATCAGACATCTAAAAGGGCTTGTCCATGCGAAGCCACAGAATGCGCATTAATTGGGCGAATTTAATGGCAGACCGATTAGCGTGTACCATCCTCGACGACAAACTGTTTACCGCCATTACCGCCGGGAGGGTTGTCGAGATTAAATGAGGGGATGTAACTGGGGGATGTTTCTGAGGATTGCGGATCCGGGAGAAAAGGTGGGTGGTTAGTGGAAACAGGAAGGAGTCCTTCGGAATTGTCCGTCGCTAAATATCCGGAAAATGGTGGAGAGTAAAGACGAAGGTAGAAAGATATAGGAGACGAGAGATATTACGGAGGTGAGGAGGGCTAGAGTGAAAAGGTAGCTAAAGGGATGGTTTATGTTGGCAGGGGGTAGTTTTAGTTGTCTGGCTGATAGGAGAAAGAGAGAGAGAGAGAGGGGAGGAGGGAGAGAAAGAGAGAGAGAGAGAGAGCGAGAGCGAGAGAGAGAGAGCGAGAGAGAGAGAGCGAGAGAGAGAGAGAGAGAGAGAGAGAGACTGTGGCAGCGCGCAGGAAGCAAGAAGCGGCTTCGGTTAATCACGCAATTTTCGCCGACTTCCATTGCCAAGGGGTTGCGAGCGAAAAGGAGAGGGATAATTCGTGGACGGGCAGGGAGGACGAAGGGGGTAGTTCCGAGGCTATTGAGAGGGTTGGTTAAAGGTGGTGACTGAAGGATGAGAACGAGGTGGAGGCAATGGCGCAGAATGGTGGGAGGCAATTGCTCGTAACTGCCAGAAATCTCCACCTCACGGCTGATAAAAAAATGACTTGACTCCAAGTACAAGAGATACCGAACCACCCTTAAATTTGGGTTAGTTTCTTCTCGACAGGTCCTTCCTACTTACGGGTGGCTTAAAAAAAATCGTATAGAATCTCCGAAGAACGGTCATGAATGCCAAGAAATTAAACTATCCAATCACAGGCTAGATGCCATGAGCATTATAAGGATTGACTTTTTTTGACATTTCAGGTAAACTGTTATCATTTTTTCAATTTCATACAATTCCAGATACCGTCATTCTCGTACTTATTGCAAAAACCTGTAACGGAATCAATAGCCCTCGTATAGAGTAGTATATCGATCACGTGATAATCATTATACGTTTATCAGCAGTAAGGGAAGATGGAGGGGTGGTGGTGAACTACCCTCCATACCAAGCGCAAGGAAGGACACAGAGGAGTACTAACCAAATTAGGGGGTAGAAGCCAGTCAACAAAAACAAGAAATCCTGAAGGTACCCCGACTTAACAAGCCACCCTTAGTCCCCGTAGGGTGGCGTTACAAATGGGACCAGAACTGTTGTGAAATCCAATAAATCATGGAGAATCAATGGCTATATCGATCGATGTAATATAGGATAGGGTATTGAATGAGGGTTGTCCGTAAACTCAGAGTGACCAACCTTTTGGTGGACTTTCAATAAAGTCATGTGTAACGGGATGGTAATACTCTGGGAATAGGGGTGGCAATAAGGCTGACTACTATCGTTGAGGTTAAACATTGCTGGCGGGACGCAAAGGGATGATGGAGTCAAGCAAAGAGGACAGGGAGTCGAAAGAGGGGGGGGGGAGGGCGAGTGAGGTTCTAAAATGTAAAGAGGGGGGTGGATAAGAGATGGGAAGAATAAGGGAATAAGAATTAACGTCGAAAATATTGGTAAGGGTAAGCTGAGGACTTGAAGATGCCGAAGAGAACCTGGATAAAAATGGCGCCTAGAAGGACGAGAGGGAGGAATGCCAGGAGCGAACAGAAACGGAAAAGGAGGAAAAGGGAATAAGGTGTGGGTCGCTAGGGGTAGTTGGGGTAGTTGGGTGCTCAGAAACTCGCGCAGAACCCCTAACGAGCTCTTTTCTTCTCTTCCTATTTATTTCTGTTCCTTATTTAACCGAGCGACCTCTCACTAGAACCCTCTGTCGTTTCATCCCCTTCTCATTGCATCATCTCCTTTTCTCTTATTCGTTCGAGTTTCATCCCCTACGCTCGCACTAGCGAACCTCCCTTGACCTTCACCACGTGGCGATTCACATGTGCGCAACCCTCACGATTCCACCCTCTATCGACGACCTGATGATAACCACCCTATAATGGGAAGTTTTAATATTAGAATTGTCAAAGGTTAAAAGGTCAATATACACGACAGAATGGTAATCACCGTTACATCATATTACGATAGTGATATCGCAATACAAGGATAGATTTTTGAAGAATTAAGAAATGAACAATTTTTATGACTAATGCCATCTATCTGCGTGTCGCGGTATTAATATAAAGCCATGTCACAAACATTTTTTTATGTCGTAAACCGTATTAAAGCAGCCCTAATTTTCAACTGCATGAAAAATTTCTCATTATGCCTTAAATACTGTTGACTGACCATTCCCAAAAATTGTATTAAGGTTCAACAGGAACTGCTTCTTAGATAGTCTTGATTCCAATGCTAACAATTTTTTTTGTAAATTCACCCCCATTTCAATTTATTCAAATTTTGGCTCAGCTACACACCTCCGTTCGTATTCCTCATCACCTTAAGAGGAAGAGAAAATATTGAAAGCAGCGGAGTCGGCGCGGCAACGCACATTATTAATCAATTTTTCGTCTGAAGGGCTGGCTAGTGGTGGTGGTGGTAGCCCGCTTCTGCCGTTACAAAAGAGAGAAGGTTGAATAAGGTACGTCGTAGGGGTTGTCGGTTGAGCCAAATATGTTCCTACATGCTCGTATGAAAGCGTTGAGTCGCAGAGGGTGGTAAAAAAAAGAAAGGGAAGGAAGAAGCAGAAGGGAGAGGAAAAAATGGCGGTGCGACTTTGCCGCGCACGGTGACGTCGATGGGGTAGAGAAAAGGTGGGTGGGTGTGTGGAGGCTGGTTAGAGGAGCCGGGAGGCTTAGCGTCAAGGGGGTGGGCGTCGCGACGCACGAATAAAAATGCCCCGTGCTTCAAGGGTGGATTGGGGTGCGCCAGGGGTTCAGGGAAGCAAGGAACCCCCAGTGCTTTAGGAGTTGCGAAGGGTGGTGGATCTGGGTAGCACTCGAACGACTTGTGATCTGATCAATAAGCTGGCATAGGGGATTATTTTGCGACAGACCTTGTGTGCGCGAGGGTGGAACCGAGCTAACCGTTGAGCGAAGTAAAAAAATTTACATAAAATTTCCGTCCACCCCCTAAAACCACCACCATTACGGAAGCAAGCAGTTCCCTCAGTCAAACAAGGTCTCCTGACTTCCCATAGACACCATAGAGGATCCTGGATACACCCTTGGCTCCATACTTCTAAAATCATAATTTTCATTGATCTTCTTACTCCCTGAAATTTTTATCCCCTCTCTCGATTCTTTTTTCTCTCCTCCTTCTCCTTACCACACTTACAAGCTAACTCAACTTCTATATGCAGAGGCTGCACGTGTAGGTATACAACTACGCAATATGAAATCCGAAAGGAATACGAAATGCCAAAATCCCTCGGTCTGCTTCTGCTTCCGAAATCTCTCTGACTCGGCTTGTTTGGATAAGCTTGCGGCTTCTCCGCAGACTCGGATTCCTGGTGGCAGTGCAAGAGGATAAGGGGTTGGAGACAGAGTGGATTGAATGAATGGACTGTGTCTGTACGTGAGAGAGGAACAGAGGGCGAGCGATAGAGAGAAAGACAGAGAGGACTATCGTAAGGTAAAGAGAGCAACATATATATATATATATATATATATATATATATATATATATATATATGTTGTACTTGAGCATTACGGGGAATTGGATTTTATAGCACTATACACCATTTTGCTCATAGAAACATTCGTCATGCCATCCTGATGAATTATTCGTGTTCGCGTCCCACCCGAATGCTCCACGATATTCTGCGAGACAAGGAGTGAAGTAGGGATCAGAGTGGCACGTAGGGAGAGAAAGAGAGGGGATGCTGAGAAGGGACAAGGAATATAGCTGATTTACCTTAACAGGCACCGGTCGAGGGCGAGGACCTCATTCATCACCACTCTTTCTCTACCTTCTGCCTGGATCCTCATATGAGCAGAGATCGGACCTTCAGATTTCTGAAACTGATGCTGAAGATCGGACAGATCCTTGTAATGAGGAAGGGAGGAACAGCAGTTTGGGTGCTGATCTGGTTTACATGACCAGGTGGCACTACGACGGTTTTGGTATCCGTGATGAAGATGACATCAGATCTAACCTCAAATCGTTATGCATCATCAAACTTTTTTTCTCTCATGAAATCTCGACCAGAATCAGGATGAAACGCAGTTTCATTCTTCTGGTACTAACTGCTCACGAGTAACCGTCTCGGGCTGAGGACCCGCTGGCTTGGAAACTCATGGATATCATTACTTCATGCTCTGACAATAACAGAATAATTGAAGACTTTAATGTGGGAGTACAGTCGCGGTAGATGCCAGGAAGAAATACCTGCAGAAGATCAAGAAAAGAGAAAGTGAGAAAAGAGAGAAACGAAGGGAGAGCAGAAACTTGGAAAGCAACAGAGAGATAATTTACCAAGAGAAAATATCGCATTGTGTCTTCACTCAGAGCATTATTATATCCCACCCGGTATTATCCCTAGAGATACTACAGAGTATACAGATAAAGAGAGAAAGAGAAAGAAAGAAAATTTCTCTTTGTGTCACGAACAATAATTCAGTAGAACCGTCCAAACGTCCCTGGTTCATGTCTCGTCTAGGTATTTTTGTGATGTATAGTTTTTCAAAAATAAAAAAAATTCAGTTTAACCTAACCTACCCTAATTTTGCCATCATAAATACATTTTTCTTCCGATTATCTTCTAAGTACGTCTACTTAAACTCAAAAGGCGCTAAACTGTATCGTCGACGTGAAGGGGCACCCCCGACTCCTGTTAAAAATAAATTTCATCTAATTAAGCAGCGGACCACGAAGGGAGGAAAGTTTTATTATATCGTTTTACCTGGACGTACTGAAATTCTCAAGGGGAAGCGAGGTACGTAAAGTATATATGAAAAATGAGAGAGAAAAATGTATTTGAAAAACAGGTTCCAGGACCTCTCGTGATTCGTCAGTGATTAAATGTCGAATGGTTCTCGGGTAGGAATTAATTTTAGTCCCTCGGTTGGTATTGAAATAAACGTTAGAGGGTGCCTGACGACGTCATACCGTCTTTATATTAAAAATACAGTAATGAGTAAGGTACACCCCACAAACAAGCAACGAGCCCCACTCCTCCCCCCCTCCACCCCCAATCTCGCAGAACCGCACCACTTCGTCGAAGTAACAAGGAATGATCGGATTTTTGTGAGCTCGAAAGTTTTTGTCAAAATTGACAACAAAATTATACATTTTAAGAGACAGATCCAACTTCAGCTTTTATCTTCAACGTGTACCGTATATATATTGTGACGAAAAAGTTACATTAAATTAAGATCTTTACGATAAACGATAAACTATCCGAAATTACTTATCCGAAAACGAGACAGGGTATCACGTGACTATCGCGAGAGAATACCCAAGCCGTTCGTAGCTAACAGCTAATTTTCCGTCCACAAATACTGAGTCTCCGTTCTCCCGGAATACGATACCGAAAAAAAGACCGATTGGGCGCCAGACGCACCGTTGCGTCGCGAAATCAAAATTTACGAAATAATTCCAGAAGGGACGGAGAGTGTGCTACCGACTAACACAGACTATACGAGATGGTAGAGGGGCAGGGATCGCCTAGATGTTGATAAGGGAATTGATTAGGAAAATGAGAACCTCGGAATAGAAAACAATAACGGGAGTCCTTTTATTTAGGACAATTTAGAACTGAAAAATTAACAAAGTCTAAATTTTGAAACAAAGTAAAGGAATAATATCAATAACAATTCTCGGAAGCGAAATCTAATACAAAATTAATTCCTTTTCGGAAATTATAACTAATGGTACGTGAGCTCCCGTTAAGCGGGACAATACGCGGCGATACGTGGGATCTCGGGAAGCGAGACAAACACGTTACAATACACGCGTCCTCGAGAAGCGAGAACTTGCGGATTCGTTCTGTTAGGTCTCCAGGGTCACGAGACTTTTGCGCTAAGAAAATATTACAGAATCAAGAATTAATAATTCACAACAGAAATATAAGCGATACACGGAATCTTTTCCACGTTAGCGATATAGAAATCATCCATAGGCGGAGGCCTTGGAAAAAAGCGAGACTTGACAACGATAAGAAAGCTAGCTGAATGGAAAAGATTTCGTGACTCGTTACAAGATTCTTACCGGTTTTAGCAAAATTACGGAAGCTACGAAATTCGCACCCGACCACGGTGGTAACTCAGAACAGAATCATCTACACGTAAAGTTCACCGGAGGGCTAGGACTCACGTCCCCACTATCAATTATAGTAGTGCCCTCAAATAGCCAATAAGATCCTCGGGAGGATTTACAATACTTGTATTAATACGCCTCTACAAAAGTCA
>JASANN010000205.1:384810-435783 GCA_031762395.1 Calameuta pygmaea | reverse complement strand
CTGCTTATCCTCCTTCGGTGATTTCCAGTTGTTCGGATGGCTCGGTACCGGTGGTGTAATCGGGACGTATGAAATATTGTACAATCTAATATTAGCCTATTGTTCCTTAACTCGCCTATGACCCTGGAGTTCCTGGCCGGTTGCGCGAGAGTTGATTGGAAAAGGGACGTAAATGCGTCCCGAAGTTGAAACACGAAAGTTAACCCTACCGGACTTTTTGTGACGTCCAAAATAACGTCACAATATATATATATATATATATATATATATGATGATAATTAGCATACGAGAGTAGGGGGAGAAAAGCAAAAATAAGAAACGGTATCGGATTTCAAGTCTGCCAATTAACTACCAGAAAAAATAGACATTTGCAAAAAAAATATATCTCATAATACCAACATAACATAAACGGAAGGGTTTATTGAAATAAATTATATCGATATGCCCTGTTCAGAGTATTTTTCAAAAGTCTGTTACCACCCTTTTCGAAGGGCACTCTACCCATGGTCATACTAAAGAGATGTCAGCTGTCGTACGATTAGAATCGCCGTAGTGTTCTTTTTATTTTGAAAAACGACTACCATAAGCGACTACATAAATTCTACGGGATTCACGGTTTGATATATGAAGGATACGAAAATGGTCTGGGTGCAGAATATCCAAAAGTTAAGAGACCGCATATGTCATGAAAGTATCACATCAAAAAAATGCAAATGAAAAGTAAGCATTAACCTCGGTAACCAAAGAAATTGAAGGGCACTAACAATTTGTACCAACGTATTCTTTGACCTGGAGAATCGGTATGTTATTTTCTCGTGTACTCGAGAAATTCGCATGAGAATTTTGTCACGGTTCACATTGCCTAAGGCGAGAAGCGTCGTGACGGCGGAAAGAGGACGTCGCGTGGCGTCTCAATTAAATTTCACCAAGTCCCTTTCAAACATTACAACGAACTCGAGGATCCATCGTCGCGTTATGCCACTAAAAAAAAAGTACGACCCTAAACAAAGGATCTTTTGGAGGAGGGTAACTGTAAAAAAGAAGTTGAGTACAAATGGTTTTTCGACGCCGGGAACCCGCTCGGCGGAAAAAGTTTAGTTTGGGTTTTGAGTTATAAACCCAAGAAAGAAGCAGACTGAGCGGGCCGCGTGCTTTACTCTGAAACCTGTTATCCCAGGTCCGGGACTAATTACTTGATTGCGTAATTGCCTCCCGCCTCAGCCAGCGTCGGGACTCGCTAACCCCCGCTGATATTCCACCCCATAGCCACCTCCGTTATTTCCCCTTAACGGCATTCAGGAAGCGAACCACCCTTCCGAAGTCACTCTTATGACCTCAAAATTACGGAAACCTCGGTTAAGATCTACTTAATTAACTTTGAAGTCGTACTCGTTAACCTCGTTCGATTAAAGTCAAATTTAGTTTTTTTAATAAATATTTTTAGAAAAGTAAATGTAAGACAGAATTTTTTTTCACGTAACACAATCTCCAAAAATAATGTTTTTTTAATATGTCCGGAGCGTGTCCTATCAGAAAATGAGTTATCTGAGGTATTTTAAAGATAGCATATTTATCGAGTATCATATAATATATTTATACATAAGGAGCTCTAAGGGTGTATGGCAGAAACGAAAATAGGGGTGAGTTTAAGGGTAGTTGGTATGCTATGGTATGGCATGGTTTGGTATAGTGGGTGGTAGTAAGCAGAGCATGGGTGCCCTATCTAACGTCGCTCATGGAGCTCGTTAGCGTTGCCAATGGCAACACCCTTGCTAACCTCTCTCTAACCCCAACCCCCGTTAGCCCACCCTCCCCGTGACAGGCCACCCCCCGTAGCCCCGGGTAGAGCATACCCTCATCTTGAAGAGCACGAGAAAAAAAACGTCGTGACGCATGCGTCAGCGCCATCGCAGGCCGTCACACGTACGCGATTTCTTTCGTAGAAAGCATCAAAAGGGAGAAAAAATATTTAACGAAGAAAAACTACAAAAGAAATTAACAATGAGTTTCCGCGAAATCTACCAGAATCCGTACGAGAGTGAAGGGGTGGAGCGATAACAGAACGGCGAACGAAATGTTTTCATGTAAAGAAGATTTTTGGAATGGGATGGAAATGAAAACCAGGAGTAAAAATATATAAATGAAAAAAATAAATAAATAAAAAAATGCAACTCCCCAGGGTATTCCGTTAGCCATGAAAATGTGCTGGGATTATAGATAAGGAATGGGGTGGGAGATGGGGGGAGATGATAAAAAATAGAAATAATAAAAATAGAAAATTATCGGAAGCGGCATTCAGTCCCAGGGAATTCTTGGACAATTTTAATATGAGAATCCTCGATTTCTCCCTTCAGTGGGACTGAACTGATTTTAAGGGGTTGTAAAAGAGAGAGGGTAGGAGGATACCAAGGGAGGTCTGTTGTTTCGTTAATTTTTACTCTCTCTCTCTCTCTCTCTCCCCCTCTTCCCTCTCCCCCCTCTCTCTCTTTCCTTCTCATTCGGCCTCCACTCACTTCCTGGCTCCTTTCGTCGCAGGAACGAAGGAACGGGATCGGAATTAATAACAAGTAATTCTTTATTGCGCTCAAAGATAAGACCAGTTGATATTAATAATGGCGTTCGGTAAAGCTACTGCGAAGATTTCATTAAAGAAAGAAAAAAGGAATGAGAGTATACGAAATAAAAAGAACGTACACGGAGAGAGACGTTATAACCATAAGCCGCCGCGACGGGATCCGCTTAGGGAATGTAATTAAAATCGGAAAAATGTGTTTAATGAATATTCATTTGTGTCTCTATCTCTGATATTAAACTCAAGGGCTCATATCGCGAAACGAATCGTCGGCTTTTTCCTGA
Source organism: Calameuta pygmaea (assembly GCA_031762395.1). NCBI lineage: Eukaryota > Metazoa > Arthropoda > Insecta > Hymenoptera > Cephidae > Calameuta > Calameuta pygmaea. The sequence continues at coordinate 432,927 of JASANN010000205.1, read as the reverse complement.
CTCGCCCGTAGACACGTATATACACTCGTGGAATTTGTACAACGCATGGGATTCAAGAATATTGCGATTCACGTAAACGTGATTGGCATTTTACAAAAGATGACACGTCAGTCCTGGCGAAAGAATACGTTACACATATATATATATATATATCGCGTTGCCGTGCAAGCTAGGGTGGTAATTCGTAAGCTCGGGTTCATTGAGAATCAAATAATGAAAATTTTTAAGTGAAGAGGATTCAACGAGACTAATTTATTTATTTTATTCTTATCCCTTCCTCCCTGCTTCCCCACCCCGATACGCTCTCAAGAAGCTATAAAGGAACTCTCCCACGAGAGCAGCCATGATTTCTTCTTCTTCTTTTTTTTAGCTGAAGCGCGAAATAACCCCGTGCGAAAGCGCGTCACGTACGAGGCACGTAGAGAGAGAGAGGGGGGGAAGGGGGAGAGAGAGAGAGAGAGAGAAGAAAGAAAGAATCAAAAGTATTCTGAATCCCCGTGGCGTTTCATCTTGATCGTATAAATCGGCCGTAGGGTAGCGAAGGGGATGGAAAAATTGTTAAACATTCGCCACTAAGGCGAGCGCAAGTAATAGCTAAGCGAACAGGGATGGGAAAGGGAGGGATGAAAGATGGAAGAATAGAAACAAAGAAAAATGAATAAAACGAAGAAGCAAAGGGCGATACCTATACGGTGTTACTTTACGAGGAAGAAAAAGTTTTGTGTCATAAGGGTGGGAAATATCGAAACGCAAAGTTTAAAGTTTGACGCGCAAGAGGAAGTGCCTTAATTAAAAAAAAAAGTTAAAAAAATTTAAATGCCAAAGATTGACAAAACTCAGGCACTTGAATGTCACCCGTTATACGAGCAGATGGTATCGTAATGTTAGGTTAATTCGCGTATCCTCAAACATTCCTCGGAGTATCCGCACGACTACCGTCATGATCTACCTCACGATAACGAAACTGCAATGACCCTCACGTGGCGCAGAATGAACGCGAGACTTGAGTCGCTACTCTGAAAATCGTCCGCTTAGACGTGCTTAGTTTAATGATTCCACGCGAGACATGCTGCCGTTGACGAACTATAGATGCTGGCCATGTCACACGCGTGAGATGAAAATGCCGATACAAAGTATCCCTTACAACATCCCTCTCAATAAATGAAACCTGACCCAATCCATATTCGTAATGGACCGGACCAACAAAAACCATAATAGGATCATAATAGGATCCATCAATACGTCTAGTTGCGTTTTAAAATACATACACCGTTAGATCCAAGGACAATTTGATAGTTTATATATAAATAGACTAGATTCACGTGCGACGGTAAATAACAATCACGTTTCCACTCATCGCGAAATACCGAGTCATGATTGGCCCGAGCAATCTGTCGCGTAGCATGATCGGGCACATCGATCATAAAACCCAAGGCAATTGACTCTTAGATTGGCAAACGATTGCTATAGCGTTAGTGGGATACTACAGTAAATGCAGTATCTTGTGGCGACGTCGCGGCGCAGTCCGTAATGATTCCCGAGGTTTTCGCCTCATTAGAACCGGAAACGGAAGCTAAGCAAGAGAAACACTAAGAATGTAAGTAACGAGTGAAAGAAGGAAGAAACGGAAAGAAAAGTGAGCTGGGGAGGAGGAGGAGGGTAGAGCTCCCCCCCCCCCCGGCATGAGTGGGGTACGTTTTTCTTTTCTTCCAGGGTGCGTTTATCTTCCATACCCTATTGATCCGTAAGTGGTGGTAGGAGGTAAAGGAAGGTGACGTAGGGGGACGGGGGGAAGGGAGCTATGTTGCTGGAGGTGAACTCCAAGGGATGGATGAGTGTATGTCGGTGTAAGGTAGGGCGGTAGGTTTCGTGGTGTAAAGAAAGAAGAAAAAAGAAAGATGATGGAAAGAACGTTGTGGCGGAGGTAGGACCCACTCGCACGATTAGGTACAGAGACCCTAAAAACGGGACGTCACGAGGCCGCTTCTGGAATGAAATAATAATATTAAGATGGATAGGGAGCCGTTGTATGGGGGTGGAGGGAGGGGCGTTACGGGAATAAGTACGGGGTAAGCGCGGGAAGATGTGGGAGAAAGCAGGGGTGTAGTGACTGACAGTGACGCAAGGAAGCTTTTTCATCATTCTCCTCGACTCTCTCATTTCCCTAACCTCACCTTGCTTATACCCAACCAACCAATCCATACGAGAAACTCTATGCCGCTATATGTATTCTTGTGCAATTACCAGTAATCATTTTCTTTTTCTTTTCTCTTTTTTCCGCTTTCTCGTTTTCCAACGTCCCTTGGAAATATGCACGATAAATCGCCCGGGCCCGCGATGTGTATCTTGCCCAAGTTCGCGCAGTCGGGAAGTTTGTTGCTAATGGTTTGTACATATAGCTTGGGACGCGAGCACACGTCAGGGCTGGCGAGCCTCAGGTTCGCGTTCACGCGAGGCAAAAGTAGGCCCGGTATTTTTTCGGCGGATCGTATTGATCGGCGGCCGTCCGAAAGCCGCGGTAGACACCTTATCCGGCACGCGGAAAGGCAGCCCGCTACGTTCACCCCATGTCGAGTCCTTTACTCCGTGAAAGAGGGGTTGAGAGTATGAGAAAGAGGGTAGTAGAGATGAGGGGGTGAGAATACAGTTGGAAAAGTGTGCGTGTGCTATGGGGGAGAGAGTTGCACACCCCCGTGCAAGTACGGCCATTGCCGAATGGGGGACGTCGGCCATCTTGAAGCGTTAGGGAATTTTTTTGCGACAAAAAACTCGGAATTTGCATTTTTTAATGATATCAAACACATTTTTCTACATAGGCACTATTGCAAATTAGCGAATGGTTTATATATTGTCATTGGTTCATGATATCTCACTGATCATTTATGTATCACTGATCTAGATAAGACTTGAAGCTCTTAAAGAAGTCTGAACTGTTCTAGGATCCCTATTAGTTAAAGATATTCAATTGCAAAAACCACTTAATCAATGAAAACGTCAACAATGTCTGGTATGAGGCTAAAAAACCAAGTAAAGTTACGTGAACCAGTTAACTGGTCACGTGCACTGTTCAATCTATCAACTTCATACGTTGAACTTCGTGAATCAGCTAGCGGCTCCCTCGTGCACGTGGAACTGATCCCAAAGTTAGAAGAGCATCAAGTACAAAATTTTAACAACTGGTTAGTGAATCGCCAGATGCCAAACAATTAATAAGTTTTCACTGATTTTTGAGACTCAACCACGAGGTAAGTCAATTGATCGACAGTAAACCAACTTTTAATTCGAAATCACAACAACTGGTTGATCAATCGCAAGCTCATGAACTATTCCGGACCTCATAGGTATGTAGACCTAAACTTCTATCGTCTTATTACAGTAGCCAATTAACGGATTGCGTACTGTGAACCAAATGTTCCTGAAGTTGGAGGAGCTTCAGGTACCGAGTCACGAGGAACGGGTTAACTGATCACGAGCTCAGGCAGAACTGGTCCTTTCGGTTGGCCGGACTATGGACGAACACTCATGCAAATACTTTGGATGGGGATGGATGGTGGTGGAGAAGGAGGTTGGAATTCTAAAGAGTGAAAGGAAGGAATTCCAGTTTCGTCCTGAACATCAAAACGAGAGAACCGTGGGATACGAGTGGCGCTACCGAATTGTAGAAACTGTGAGCTGTGATAAGATCTCATATCCTGATCAGACTAGAACAAGATGTAACAGTTGACATATCATGAGCGGTACGCGAACCAGTTTATGGTTTCACTTACAAGATGCACCAATGAGACTTTCAAATAATCAGGATCTAGTGAATCAGAAGAAATATCATTAGACGTTACAAGACTGCCGACATATTTCAATTAAGTACATGCAACTTCTAAAACTTTTGTCTAAACAGGTGTTTCGAAATATAATTATAATGCCGACAAATTCGAAATGGTGAACTTTGATGATTTTGTGGTTGTAAAGTTTCACTAATTCCTTTATATTTCGTAATACGTTCAATTCGGATGATAAGAGAACACAGGGTACATGAAGATAAAACTTGTCACAACTCACTAGTCACCGAAAACCAGTTGAGCGTCAACTGGATGACAAAAGTGTCTGAAAACTCCGTGACAGAATAACCAAGAGTGTAAAACGTGTTATGAGAATGGTACTGGTTCTCAGGAGCAGCGAGTGCTGGAACAGGACCCCTACTCCGGGTTGGCAGGCGGGGCCCGGATTCATGCCCAGTTTTTATCGGTCCGCTTTGTTCTAGTCCCACGGCGCGACCCTATCCGCATACATACATATATCGCATCAGACAATGTGTCGTTTTTTCTCGTTCCGGGGCCGGTTCGCGTAATGGGTCCCATATAGCAGCCGCCTTAAGGTCTCAGGGCCGGACGCAGGGGATCCATCTCATTTACATGTGGACCCAATTTAAATTACTCCCTGCCCTTATTCCGGCTACAGAAACTCGATACAGCATCCACATTAGCCTTTTTCTCGCCTTAAGTGATGCGATATCTCTTTCGGTATATCTTTCCTTTTTTTTCTTTAACTTCCTCTTCCTGATCAAAAACGTCATGGGAACTCGGCTTTTTTCTTCGCGATTATGTTCATACGAATAAAAACTTCATCGTATCGGGTGAGACCTAGTCGTCAGAAATATTCATTCGCATACTCACGCCTGGGTCCATATTAGATTCATCACTGAATAGAATCACAGTCGGAAGACTAATCCTGTATCTTGGGTAGGTGAACGTGAGTGAATCAAATGCCGTTTGTATAAATATGCGAGATCACGTGGGACATGGCCCAAAATAAATATAATGGCCTACGTGCATCTTCAAAAGGAAACTGGGCACCTATTTAAGGCCCAGTCTAGACTCGATGTAATTCGGGCCGATTTATCGGTGCGCGAATCGCTTCGCTAATTATATAGGGAAGGATCCGGTATACGGCTAGCATATAAGGCCTCTCTTAAAGCCCAATCTGGAAGGCGTCGAGAAACAGCAAGAACGTTTCACGAAAGGGTAAGACCTAATTCTATAATGCTTCTTGTTCTCCCTATAGTGACACGCATATCCCTCTGAAACCTGCAGGACGTCTAAGGTATTTAGCATATTAAAAGAGCACATCCCGGGGCGACAAGGAACTCAATAGTAATTTCGGTTAAGGATAATTTAATTGGACAAATTGAGTTAATTCTGCAGATCGATAATAGGCGAGTAGCAGTAATATAATTGAAGACGGTTGTGGCGGTTAATCACAGAGCCGATAGTGCTGCCTGGTGGGAAATCCCTCAAAAGGATAAGAAACAGACGAAAAAGGGTCTTCGGAGAGGCAACCCCTTCGTCGAAGGCTAAAAAACATTAAACGCTGGAATCACCGAACCACCCTCTGTCGTTCCTCCGATAGAAGGATCCTAATTGTACTAATTTATTTCTGATCCTTCAAGTCATTTTCGCGTCTCACCGCTGCCTAATTATCTCATTAAGGGAACCTCTCACCCCAAGTTCTGGGCATTATAAAAGCTTCAGGATCTTATCAGTAACCACAAGTATTACCAATTCACCAAGGACACTTCTGATAATATACCTATTAACAACCGGACCCCTGATACCGACTTCATAACAGCTTAATATTAAGGCCTACTATGCTCAAGTACAAGTTCACAGTGGTCCCAAGCGATCTCATTCCCAGGACGTGAGCTGTCAGTGGGGGTGAAAAAAAATTGAGGATACCGATTTAACGAATGCTCACTCGTGAATTTACGAATTAGCATAGGCAGCTGTGACAAGAGAGAACAAAGGGAAGAAAAAAAATGAAGGCAGTCTTCGAGAAACTTTGCAGAAGTCCTTTAAGACAGCTGATCTAGGTCCAGGAGTGTTCCTGAGGGTTAGACTACATTTGCATAGGTCGCCCTCCGAGAACTGTACACTGATTATTTCAGGTTTCCTTTTATTTTCTCCTGTGGCATCAGCAGCGACTAGCAGAGACCCAGTACCGGCAGTGTGAGTTGGCAGCACTGGCAGAGTCCTTGTTCTTCCTTCGCGCTGCGTGACTGAAGTGCGCGAGGCGTCATAATTAGGGCGCTGCTACGGGCCCCATTACAAATGGCCCTACACGATACAATGGCATACAATGCGATACAGAGCAATACAACCTAGTACAACGCTACCAACCTAAGATACAATAAGAGGGCCTCGCTTATTGTCCGTGCATCGTCGGGGCCTGCGGCATCTTTTTCTTGCGATGGCAGACCTTCGATTCAACGTGTTAAAGCATCCGTTCTAAACCGCGACGTTACTCGTCTTACTTCCGTTAGCCCGATGCTGCCGTCTGAAAAAATAAATGATGTTCGTGAATACCAGTCATCTACAATGGGAAGCGGGGAAGACGAAACCGGATCTACAGTCTATATATAATACAGTGACGCTCCGTGGTGGCTCAATAGGGGTGAATGATTGTTATGAAATTAAAAAAAATTCTACAAATGCCATTGGTAGATTACTAATAATATCCAAAGAAACTCACCCCTTGCCGTCGTCCAGAAATAGGCGGCTACACCTTGTGCGACAAACAGCCCCTTCAGGAATTATTAATGAAGTGTGTGAACTGCGAGACCGTTTTCTACGTAACCTAATTAAGTCGACGGTGGCGCATGCAAATCTGACGCAGCGGGACAATTCAACCCTGTAGGTATATTCTCACCCTTAGCGTGGTACTCCTCCGGAGAAACCAACCCCCGGCATTCCTTTGACTTGGATTAATATTTATCAATTAACCGTATTTACCAGACTGTGAGATACCTTGGGGTTTCTCCGCGAGATTGAGGTTATGTCTCGCTTGTGAAATATTTCATGGCAAGCCGATCCCGCACTGGTTTCGCAACCTTAAAAACACGTCCAGTGACGAAGTTAAAAGTCGCCTTAATCCGTAGCTATGAATTAATTTCTCTCATAATCTAATACCAACCCTTAAAATAATAAGTTTTGGTACACTGTCAAAAAAAATTGATCTTTAGAAAGGTTTTGAATAGTGCAGCTATCATGGTTTCAATGGGCCTGTAGTTAAGGATGGATTGATGAAGACCAACGAGGGACAGGTTTAAAAAGGCCGAATAAAAATGAAATGAAAAACCCTGTAGAAAAGGGCAAACCGATACGATTACGCCATCGACCACGGTGCAGTGCACAGTGCAACCTGCATAGCAGGGTGCATCTGTGTGAATGCACCGATTCGTCAATGGTTTGACGGTTCGATGGGGATGAATATCTATTGATTGGGCCAAACCACCCCTAGAGTTTTGATACCTGCCTTTTAGCCTGTTATATACCTGTGCCCCATGGAAACCATCCATTTTTCTTGAATGGCACGTGCCGTGCGACAGGTAATATCCTACTCTTTTGAGTAAACGACACCAACTAATGGAACATCAATGACGCATAGACGCCATTCAAAAAAGACTCACGGGGTAGCAATTCACTTTTTTTGAAATACGATCTTGTCTAACTTTACAAAGCTGCGCTTGTTCCTGCCTCACTTTACTTATCCTCGAAACGTAAATGGGATTTCAAATAAAAACTTTTTCACGAAACTTAACCCAATTTTACTGAATTCAATTAAATTGGCGAGCGTGTCGCGATTTAAATGAAATATTTGAAATAAAAAATGAAAATGGCCCAAGCAAAAGGTAAAAGACAAAGTATGAAATTTCAGTAATGTAAAACCTTATTGTAACATTTGCATATGTAAATTCGTGACACGTATCCTGCGATGCATTCAGAGCTTTCCTATATCGATAACATCTGCCATATTGTCTATCATGTTAACTAGAAGAACGAAGCGTGGCGAGAAATCAAGCTCGCTATTTTCATTCAGTGTTTGCCGCTCATCGTATAATGCAACCCGTGTCTCGTGTTACCATTTTTAATATGCATCCGATTATGGGCTCGATTACCACGTGGAAGAATTTTTTCATGGTCCTGATGCAACGATGCATGCACATCGCGAGGTGAACATCTACAAGATCGCGCATACTGTATATATGCATATATGTGTATATATATATATATACAAACACATATATTATATATGTATATAAGGGTGGTAACACCGACAGATAGAAACGCCATAACGTAACGTAAAACGTTAACGTAAACGCACGTAGGCACATAATATTCCCCTTGATGTAAATCCACGTCAGGATCAACCCCGAAGACTGTCAACCCTCGTTGTTTTTTGCCGGGGCCTTAATAATTGATCATCTGATTACGTTATATTATACTATACCCCTTGGCACATAGACGTCCTATCCAGCATCCCTGCGAGGCAAGGTATTATTCGCACACCTATATATGCATGCGGAGAGCCATTTTTTTTTTCTTTTCTGTTGAAAGACCCACTCACTCGTGCTCTGTCTTGCATACTCATATAGTTAAACGTCATTTGCATACGGGGTCCCCTTATCGAGAAGTATACTGGGCCTCAGAGAGGAAATGGGGGGTCTCCCCCTCCCCATTCTCGCTCCTTGGTAATGAGGTCCCCTTCTGTTTTTTCATCGATTTCGGCCATTGTTCGTGCCCATCGCCGCTCGCTTATTTGCCAAGTTTAGTTTTGGGCCCCCACCATCCCAGCCCGGGCTGTTCTGCACCCTTGTTGGATCCGGGGCCCTTATTTCACGTAATGTCTGTTACTGCTTGAGCTTCCGATTCGATTGTCTTTTTCGAAGGGGTTGAGAGGAAAAAAATGGGTAAAAAAAATATACTAACGGTTCGGGGCTTTATTGTTCCTGACACGTTAGATCAGATCCACTCCCATCAAACTTAGATAATGTCCGCATAACCGTGGGACTTGGTCGGTTTGATTCTAGGGTTTTTTTTTTCTTTTCTTCAATTCTACTCTTCTCTTACCTCAAATTTTTTTGCCCTACCCCCTATATCAGGAGTCAAACACTGCCAGCCAAATGTCACGCATGTTTCGTTAATTTGGGACCAATAAAGTGTCCGGTCTCGTTGGTTTGTAAGTACGTATCAGCAGGAGCGGAGATGCGTTGTATACAATAAAATAAAAAAGAGGCAAAGAGAGAAGCACAGGGGTTTGAGGTAGGGAAAATTTACTGAGACAAGACCCAAGTCCCAGATAACCAGTAATTCGGCGGTGGGCCCTCGTAAGGTCTTTAAAGGGGCAGAACAAATTACAGGGATCAATGTCGCTAGTATAGGCGCTCAAGGTAGTCTAGAGACTCAAAGAGTGCGTGTAACTGTAGTTGTGTCCTGTGAGTAAGAGGAAGGCGAGGAAACGATAAGAAAAAGACAGAAATAGAGAAAAGGAGAGAGTTAGGGGGTAAGAAAACGAAAAGAGGAAAGTCGCTTAAATACTTCCTTTTTTTTACTCTTTCTCGTTTCAAGCAAAATAACGGAACCCGTTAATTGAACCTACCCGCGCAACTGCCAGGATATAATTCCTGTCCCGAAGGAGGGCAGGTGGGCCTCGCGAGAGAATAATTAATATTCAGCGCGAGAGCCCCGACCAGTTAACACGTTAGTGAAGACAAAATAGGCCAGCTGGCCCAACTCGGACACGAATCCTTCGATTAATCGCGATAAAGACCATCCTGCACGCGCACCACCGGGCCCAAAACTTCGCGCCGGATCACCATCTCCACCAGCCTCATATCCCAAGGGCTTACTGGACCCAACCATCTCTAGACTATCTTATCCGAATTCTACGTTCTTCGTCTCCCACTGTATAATCAGGTACAGTCCCATGTAAAACAGCGACTCTCTGGCACGGCGCCATTCTGGTAAATGAACTGAGTTTCAAAAAAGAAAAGAAGATAAGAAGGACATCGACCAATCGGATAACGCCGAGCCGGGTTGGAATTATTACATGAGGCCCAAGTAACTGTGCAGCAAACTTGGCAAACGTCGCGTGCCATCAGGAAATCCTTCAAAAGTTTTGCGGTCCGCGCGGCGTTATCGCCGCCATTAAACTTTCTGCCGTTTATCAAAGTCCCGTAAAGTTCAGCAATATACTTGCACTTTTTTTATATATAAAGAAAAGGGACGATCGTACGATCAGATCCTGATCACACTAGTTCCCTAATCTTATTCGTCAAACGTTCTTATAATCCTAAAATCTCATTAACGGTTATCTTTATATGACTTTTAGATACGAGACAGTCGCCAGGGTCCATCGTGAAGTCACGGCAGTTTATAAAGACTCTGAAATCGATTGGAACATCGTGCACGACGCTGGCTGTACGAGGGATGACACTGATCTACCTCATCACGTGACCACGCCCAATGATCTTGATCGATTGATCACAGGCACTTTTCGATCCTTTCTGGCAGCACTTCCGGCACCTCCGACAATCGTTACTATAGCCAGGTGAGCCAAGAATAAATAATGAGATTATGATCGAATATTGTATTATTATTTTGATTATGGTTGATCGCCGGTAAGGTACAAAATTTGAAAAGGTTATAAAATTTTTGTTCGGTCTGTTCGCTGGTTCTACGTTCTACTTAGTAAATGAGAAATTATTGAACTGGGGAGCTTATCATTGTAAATATGAAACCTGTAATGTGACGTGAATTTTATTAATAAGGAATGTGGAAATTGATTTGAGCTGTGCATATAGTTCGTGGGAATTGTCAGAGATGTCGCAAGGGGCGGAGATCATATGCCTTGAGGGGTGGTAAGAAAAAAAGGAGGGTTGGACCAAGGGGTGGGTTCATGGACGATGGGACACCGCTAAAAGCCCCACCCTTATTGCTGAGGGGGGTTTTAGAGCGTGAGGGGTGAACAAAATTTCCCCTAGCTAAGCTTCTGCCATTGTGCGACAGATGTCGCGGTAAACGCTGATTGGGTTCTCATTCCCTGACATAAAAAGTCCATGGGATTGTAAACTATGTATAAAGAAATTTTTGAGATTTCTCTTTTCCAAAAAAAAAATGATGGATTTAAAAGAATTTTCAAAGTTCCAAACTATTTCGGTTTATATGAAATTAAACAAAATGGTTTGCAAGTTGATAGAAATGAAAAAGGAGCACTCATAAAATTCATGATAAGTCTTTTACGCACAAGTCTAGCGTCCAGGATAGTTCTTTGTTAATGAAAGGTCAACGTGGCGCCATCTACCGTCGTGACTGATAAAAACTGTAAAAAAAATCGATTCCACCCTCATCCCCAGTACTCCCTCTGGTTCCGGAATAGACGAGGAAACTCCGCCGGATGTCGCCTCCGGATGGGTTTAACACTTCGTTTAGCAGTGACGATGAAGACCCAGGCCTAAATGACTCCAAAATCTTTAATATGGATTTGAAATAAACATTTCTTTTGTTTATGAGAAATTAATTTTTTAGATCCAGCGAGGATGATTATTGCCCATTGGAGGATGTTGAACAAATTCAATTGGGTGTTCTGGATGAACTCAAGGAACGCATAGAATCGGTGGACATCAAGCTGGCGTATCAAGAAAAAGAAGATGAATAAACTATCTAGATAAAAGATAATGTGCCATTTTCATTTATCTGTACTCTCACAATGATAAATAAATGCATTTACAATTTAATGTAATCCTATTTTAGCTTTCACTACAGGGACACAAAAATATACGAGTCTGACCTAAAGGTGACCATCTTCACTATCTTCCACTTTGTGAATTAAGTATAAAAACCATGTACAGTAAAGTTGAGTACGGGTCTAGACATCAGCAGGTAGAATCCAGATGACGAGGATGAGGAGGAAGCGGAGAATAAGGAAGGGAGTGTGAGGTTAAACATGAGAATCCTTTGATCTCAAAACTTACGAGCCGATTTACATAAGATTCGTGCCACTGGCCCATTATGGGTTAGCCTGACACAATGCTGCGTCGATGTGAATGTTGGCATTTTTTTCGCCAGCCCCATATACATCAGTCTTACTATTTGCATACGGTCGAGGCCCAATTCCCACAGGTCTCAGCTATTCTCCTCGTGGACTCTTTCTCTACTGCCACTTCATCTTTAGTAATCTGAAATACACCCTCTCAATTTGGGACTCACACTCCTTTTATTATAAGGGACTCTGAGGGACGTTGAGCTTCGCGACGCGTCTCTCGTTCCACCTTTTATACTTCCTTTCCACGCTTATAAACAAACGAGCCGGCGGGCAAGCGCTAGCAAAAAATTTAAGGATGAACTTTTTATCGTTGGGCCCCCATTCAACTGGCCCCAGATGGACAAGACCCATGTCAGTATACTCCACTAGGTTCACATCCTCCTAGCATACACAGATACCTCAAGTTCCAATTCATCTCATAAAATTCATTTCAAAGTTCCTGACAAACGGGCCCACGGTAAGGCCCAAAATTTACAAGTGTACATACTTAAATCGAAATATCACTGTCTCGTATCAAGCTTCCAAATGCCAAACTTCATGTGAGCAACAACGTTTCGTTGATCCTCTGTATACTATATTCAAATGACACCCCAAGAGGGTCTAAGGCCCAAAAATTCCAGACGATCAGTTTAGCCGGCGAAATCGGGTTGAGCGTGACGAACAAGATCTCGAGGTGAGTATGCAAATCGCAGGCTAATGCGATGCGCAAAGCCAATTATGCCGCGAAGTCCCATACCAGGTTCCGCTTTTAGATTTCGTCACGAGGATAGGGCCCTGAAGGTAGACTGGTGGGAGATTGGAGGGGGACTCTATCCAGAGACAACAGCATAGGTGGAGATTCAAGGGACGGATAGAGAGTGAGAGCAAAAGAACGAATAAACTACGCACACCTCTACCAGCTATGTGGCATTGTTCAAACGCGCTATTTGTATTTATACGGGCCCCCTTTGTTAAGGGGCCCGAAGGTGGGGCGTCGACAAAAACGAGAATTATTCCAACGCAATGAAAGGGTTAGGTCAGCTAGTCTTTACCGGGCTGCTCGAGGATTCAGTACGAATTTTCTCCAACGCGAACTACCCTAGTCCAATCTTACGTAACTTATCTTACTCTCACTCACTGCACTCACTTCACTCATTTTCGGGGCCTTACCCGCGGTAAGCAGGTGCGTATTATCATCACAGTTCTCTATACCTTTTCTTGGTCTATCGAATCCCGCTAAAACATGCCCCACCTACGACCACCTCCGTATCCACCTCCAGCTACAACGACCTACGTCGGTGCATACGTCCCACCGTGTGTGATCAGGGGACTGTGTGGGTGAATGCATCCCGTGCAGCGGATGCATCTGCGAGTGGTCAGTACCTCACGACATGAGTGACCGCTCGCTTGTTGGATTCACTTTATATTAACAACCAAGAATTTTCAATCGTGCGCCAGGTGATCCTCGTGTGTGATGTGACGTTCAATTGATAATGACGCAATTACCTAATTTATAACTTAACTTAAATCTATATAATGAATCTCCACGTATGATAAAATGACTAAAATGAAGTCCTCTTGAATTCTCCGATGAGGTGTTTAGAATTCTTATGATTGCTTAGAAACAGTATAATGATTAGTGATAAAAGAGTCTAGCATTAGGATGCCATATTTTGAATAGATTAATTTGGGATGCCCGAAGACAATGGATAACGGTCGAAGATATTTTTGAGGAACGACACCCTTACACCCTTATAGAGGGAAGACTGTTTGAAGGAATTTGGAATCCCTTAGTCTCTGATTGTCTTAATAAAGATATAATGGTGCAATTTTTTTTTGTGTAAAGACCTAAGTCATCAGGTTTCACTAGTACGTGTAAGAGACCATCGTATCTACGTACCATATTTAATACACACAGCTCGTGTAACTTCGTGCCCTACGCCATATTTTAACATCGTTTCGAGTTACATTATGTTTCAGCAAAATGGTCGGTGCACACGTGACAGGCCGATGGGATGGTTTATCTTGAATACACAATCCCACCCTCGGTCTCTCCCCCGGCAACCAACGCCCACCACCACCCCCTTTGGCTTTTGCAACGTCTATAGAGGGGAAGCAACCCCTAGATGCGGGCTTGCTGGTTCTTTCTCTCTTGTACGCTCGCCTCTCTTTCACTTTCAACCCCTAACTTTCACCCCGGCACTGGTTGCTCTCGAAACTCTGAAAAACTCGAGAAAAAGAAAATCTACTCAGGTAGATAAAATTTTGAGGCAAAAAGTCAAAACAGACAAGTTAATAAATGATGGCAATCGTATCGAATTGTATTCAATTTTGTGGCGATCCTCGTCGCCATCTTGTTTTGACAAGTCAAATTTCAGTCTTGCCAATTACTCAACGTGACCGTATATTGAGTGTCCCGAGATTCGATAATTTGTTTTGGAACTCCTAGTTGATTCGAGGAGTCTCCTTAGGGCCATCCCCAATTCCTTTCCTCCTATGAGTGGAGCATCCCTTAGGAACGAAGTTTGCATTGTTACGGAATCGAGTGTCGCGCTTGCCGACTGCTGCCGACAATTTCAAAGTTTTAATCTGAGTTTGAGGATTCATTAGGAACATTATGCTCGGCACGGGTATTCGCAGACAAACTTCAGACCAGCCACGCGAACTGGACTCGATTGCGCTCCCTTTTTTTTATGCTTTAGCATATTAAGATGTCTCGGCTGCTATTACGTGAAATACAATAGAAAAATAATATTCTGCCAAAAAGATGGTCGATTGTTTAACAGTTTAACTTAAAAATTTTATTAACGTAATTCTCACACAGATTTTACATTTTCTATGAATTTTTTCACTCTTATCGACTGACATCGCATTTTCGATTAGTCTCAATTAAATTTAAATTTACTCGATGTCAATTAATCGACAGTTCAATTTCAGGAATGGAATCGTTTCGATTACCTTATACTTTATTAGTGCATATACGCTCCTGAAAGGATGCATCAATAGTACGCCTTTGAGTATTCAATTCCCACATAGTATCAAATTCAATCTCGAACTTAGTATACCCTGTAACCGAATGATCAATATGTTCAATTAGTCAAATTAACATCAATACTAATTAGAGGTAAAGTTAAACGCAGAGTCCTTCCGCGTGAATTTTTAATAAAAGAGTTTATGGTTAAAAAATCCAATGACGAGATATAAAAAAAAATCAATAATCCATATAGTCAAAAAAAACTGGAATTTTCCTCGTGTAATTATATCCAACTCAAATTATGTTTACAGCCTATATACACGAAATAAGAAAAAGAAAAGCTTTTATCACAGCCGCCATTATCATCCTGGTATAAAGAAATAGGATCTCGTTGTATCCAGAGCATTCTAAAGGTGTTACACAAGTACGAAGTCTCGAGGCACGTTAGAATCGATATGCCGCATATAGGAAGAAGTCGTTGGGTGGCTGGGAGGGTTGGTTTTTGAAGGAGATGTTTCGTTCGTAGGCAGAAAGTTTACCCCAGCCAAAAACTTCCCCAGGATAATCTCCATCCCGCGTCCTGGCCATCTCTCTCGTGCTCACTCACTCACGCATCCCCCCCCCCCCAGCCCCATACCCATTCCCGGCAACCCACCCATGCCAACCCCCCCTCGAGTTTCGGAGTAAGCCCCCTGCCGTGACGTAAATGCCAGCCAGCAAAGCAGCCATCCAGCGTGGGGGTGAAGCCAGAGGGGGATGGTTGGGGTGTTCCAAGCGGGAAAACGTGGCGTGGGTAGTGACGCGTGTGCACGCAGGGAAACTCATCTTATTTATATGCTCGCTGCCATTGCGAATCGATATTCCCGCGTGGAAAAGAAAAAAAAAGGGGGAAAACGGAAAGGAAGACACAGCGAAATGACTTCGACCCCCTTTCGAAAGAAAAAAAAAAAACCATAATATATTCCTCCTCGTTCTAACCCTGTTCCTTTAATACGCGTACGAGCATCTACGCAATATATATTTTTTTTTAAAATAATCTCGATGCACCTTGGCACATCCTTGCAAGATGCCCAGGCCATGTAGCCATTAATCAGACGAGAGCAAAGGGACGAACGAATGGCATGGGGAAAAGAAATGACGAGTAATTCCAAAGTAATACTTCTCGAGACTGGGGCTAGGTTGGCTGCACCACCGAAACGCTCCTGGAACCCGGGGGGATTCGGACGGGCTTTAGATAAATCGAAAGATTCGATTCACTCACGAGTCAGTCTGTCGAAAGGAGGAGATAGAGGGGTGAAAGCTCGTTCTCAAGAAAAAATATATATGTATATATAATTTATAGAATAAAGATAAATGGGAAGAAAAGGGGTGGGGGAGTCAAGAGAGGATAGAATTTACGTATAGGCCGGAATACATAGCGAGTCAAACGAGAACGATGCTCAGGTCGAATCCAAGGCGCAGTCAGCGAGGCGGTACCAAATATAGGGTAGAAAAGGTAGAGGATGAGGGTTTCATGGGGTGGCTGGCTGGGTTGGATGGGTGGGTGGATGGGTTGGCAGAGCTCGTATCAGCATAATGTAGATACTCCTCGCTTTTCGCGAGTGCAGTGTGCCGGGATGGAAGTCGGGCCGGTATAAGGGGTTCCAGAGGGTTTAGATTGAAATGGAGACTGAGTTTCTCGTGAGAAGAAGTGGAGGAAGTGGAAGAAAATGACGTAGAGATAAAACGGGGAACAGAGTAGTGGAGGAGATGAGAAAAGACGCGAAGAAGGAGAGGAGTGAAAAAGACACGGGTCGACCGTGGAGTAAGAGGAGAGACGTAGGAGAGAATCATGGAAAAAGAAAGAAAATGAAAGAAAAGAAAAAAGAAAAGAAGAAGAAACGCCACCCCGCGGGTACCTGGAGAAAAAAGATTGGAACGTTACCAAATAGAATTGGATAAAAGTTTCGAAGGAGACCGAGGGATTCTGATGTACGTATTATATAGTACATTCGTGATAACTCAGTTGACGTTATACAGCCACTGTGACTTTCATACTGGAAATTCGGTTGAACCTTTTTCGTATATACTCCGTTCAATTAAATTCACGGGTTAGACAGGAAGGAGCTCTAATAGCGATGATGAGGATTAGACAGGATCGTTAGGGTACTACTGATCTCGCAATCTCGAGATACCGTGATTCCAATTGCGATTCAAGAAGCGTTTGTCCTACCAGAAGCTCTGACGGTCCGAGAAGGACTGCGAGTGGTGTGAAATGGAATTAATTATGAGGACGTCTCAACAGGTGGGTGTAAGGCGTCTTTAACTCGACTCGCCTCTACCTCCAACATCGCCGCCATCGACCCTGCTCCAACCATCATCCTCCTTCGTTCTGCCGCCACGCTTACCAACCAGACCATCCTCAAGTAATTTACTAAGAAAATAAATAGAGGGCGAATATTCAGCGTGAGAGACAGAGAGAGAGAGAGAGAGAGAGAGAGAGAGAGAGAGAGAGAGAGAGAGAGAGAGAGAGAGAGAGAGGATGCGGGGATGAGGAGGTAACCTTGAAAAATGGAGCGTTTAACGAGCAGTAGAAATCAGCCGGGTGGTTGATGAAGCTGTATGACGATTTCAATAGTCCTGACGCCATATTACCACGTGGGATAAGAAGATTACAATTTTGATAATTTTGATAAGAGATAGAGAGAGACGACTGATAAACCATTGGGACCAATTTGATGATTTTGACATAATTGAAATGGATTTAAAAAAAATATATATTTATATCCCCCTTGAAATATGAGATGTTTAAACGTTCAGTTGAAATTGGACTCGTAGTTGATGATCCATGACGATTGTATTGATGATCTTAAAATGTTAATGACGCAAGTACACATAGAACTGAAGCTAAGCAGAATGGGAGAGACAGTCTGAAAAGAATTTGGAATGATATTCGCAGCCACGAGAATAGGCAATAACATTTTGTAACGGGACCAGGAGCTGTTCGGGGGGTCGGGGAACCTCTCGACCTACGACCTCTCGATGCCGATTGATTAATTGACTTTTAAAGTTTATTTGTATCCCCCCATTCGTATTGTATGCTTCGATCCCCGGCACATGGCCCCGGAACTGCAGGTAAAGTCGCAACTGACTATTGTGCATTTACAAAAGAGATGTTCGTTTGAGATTTATTGGCCAGCCAAAACACGTGCATTCACGAGATTACCGATTGGAACTTGTAGGTACTCTACTAGAGTCGACTTAAGAACTCAATAAATTGAACATCTTATGGGAAATGGTGACACGCAGAACCAGGGTGTCTCGGATGCTCATAAATGAATTTTACCCGTTGGAATACTATATACAGATATTCTAATATCAAACTCGCGAGACGGAATATTAAATATTAATATTAACATTCGGTTATCGATAAGGATCAAAAACAAGCCTAGAGTTAATTGGATACTGTAATTAGGTGTCATTATACATAATTACAGTTTAAAAAGAAATATTAAATTACAGGATCACATCGGATAGATAAAATTGATAAGGATAATTCCAATTCAGTTGTTAGCGGCAAATTTACAAGAATAGAAGAAGAACTTCCGACCATCATCCTGTTGAAGATACTAAATATTCTATACGATTTGACACAATGGTAAATGACTAATAAGCGTGTTACAATATTTTTTTTCATAAAGGTAAAAAGGGGTATCGATTTCAAACTCTTCGTAAAAGCCGCATGGGGCTAAACAGAGATAATGAAAAGGAATAGACAGAAAATATCAAGGGCAAGTAGAGAGAGAGAGGGAGGGAGGGAGAGAGAGAGAGAGAGAGAGAGAGAGAGAGTCCTTAGGGACGTACGTCCCTTAGAAAGTAGGAAGAAGAAAATAAAGAAAGAAAGGTATCGATCGTTCTCGATGCTCATTCGCAGTCTGCGCCGTACGAAGGAGCATCCAGGAGTCTCAACCATAGTCCTTGCTAAGGATCAGGAGGAAAACACCTGGTCTGAAGGATCCTGACTCCTGTCATGCATTTATGCAGATTTATGCTGACTGCTCGAGAGGCAAGCATCGCAGTGCCTCGTGAAACTCCAACCCTTTCCCACGTTCGTAAGGACCTTGCATATACCTGTAAAAAAATAGTTGAGACTCGAGGGGACCAGAATATCCCGCAAGGGAGAAAATGAAACCCGAACGTCACACGTCGTTGTACCGAATAGCAACTATAAACCGTTGTGATTAGACGCATGAAGAAATTCGAAATATTTCATGCAAATATCCAAGGTCCTATCTACATAATGACAGGGGCATATTTAACTGATTAGAAAATTTATAATATTTCCCTAACGATATCGTCATGATAACGATACCGATGATGGCTTCCTGAGAGAAAATGGCGCCGATCAATCATCCTCGTGTCATAGGCAGATTCAGAGACCCTTCATTCCACCCACCGTATACCCCGCTAGTTTTCCAAGCAGCACCGGTGTCATCGGATTCTCCTGCTGGCGCCATCAAAATTTTTTCTCTTATCCACGCGCGACGGATCCATCTATCACTATACTTTGGAGCCGAGGAAAAAGTCAATCCAGCAATGGATGGATGGTTAGATGGATGGATAGATGATAGTCGGATGGATTGTTAGGAAACTTAAATAATTCCTTAAAAGCCGACACGACCAAGTCCCGTGAGAATTTCGTGAAGAAGCCCAGAATCTGTATCATATTTACTAAAATTGTCAATTTTAATAAGAACCCCAAAGAATGGCCCAATAAAACAATCCGAACAAAGTAAATAAAAGGTTCAAGGACCAAAGAGTGCGATAACATGAGAAATTAATAATCCTGTGAGAACGTTCAAGAAATGAAACTCTAAGATGGCTTCTCTCGGTAGCATAACGGGCCTGTAAAAAGCTCGCAAGCCATTGCCAAGCTTTGCTCCCAACGGTTAACAAGCCACGAACGAAAGTTCTTTGTCGATGATACTTTCTCTTCCTTTTTACTTTACTTTCTTTATATTTCTTATTATTATCTCGTTCTTCCAAAATAGCCTTCGCGTACACAAAGTCATATCTTTCTCTGCTCTTATCCACCTTTACTATCCTCTGGCACTTTGCCCTCGTGTGTTTGCATCGCTGGTCCCGATTTTTCCTTCCACGCCTACTGCGTCCTCGTGCGTCCATTTTAGCAATGCGTTTGCGTATACGTCGAGTATACATGTCTCTGTATCCAGCCGCGGATACAATGTGTGCGCGTCAAGAATACACTTCTATTGATCCAGCCGGTGGATGCGAGGGAGATACCAGAGAGAATTTTCTATACTTTTCCTCGCGTGGAAAACCGTTTCGCATAGTTTTGCGTTTTTTTTTTCATTCCAAAATAAAGCTTAAGTCAAACAATAATAGAGAATTGTCAAATGGACCGATTTTACTGAAGTAGAATAACACGAGAAGGTATCATTTACAGTAGGGTAAACACTGATTAGAATACGCGTTAATACATTTTTCGTTATGGATTTTCCATAGGCCTATACTAGATATATGTAATTACTAGATTCTTTTTGAAACTTCGTGTGTTATTTCGAAGGATCTTTCACCGCGTTGAATGCCATATGATTTATATTTAAGTCGTACTGCGTTTGGTCAAAAGGGTACGTGAATTGACCGTAGCTCCAATCACGATATGGATTCTAATTCTGAAAATAAAATCTAAGCCCAAGGGTTGGTTTTTTTTTTAATTTGGTAGCGAATGTGTTAAAATTGAGAATTTCTGATAGTTGACTATATATAAGTATTTGGAGTATTTAATCAGGTACCTTCCGAGTGGAGTTGCAGGTCTTTTGTATAGGAAATGGAATTGCAATACGTGAGTGTTTGCAGTGACGAGTGAAGTCATACGAGCAATTAGTAATTGCATGGCAATACTGATGATCAATTAGACCAGCGTTTAATCTGGAAACCGCAGGAAAGACCCGTCGCTTTAAAATGTAACCAAGTCTGAAAGACCCTGACCCGCGCTAGCGCCAATTACCGTCCATAATTCCATGAAATCGCGACGTGCTAATGAAGTCCAGGAGGTCGAGAGGGAGGGACAGGGTGGCCTCGGGCAAGTCAGGGCCGCATGAGGTATCACGGCTTAAAGAATGAGAGGAGAAACAGAGCGAGAGAAGAGAAAATTATAAGATGGGAGCGCGAGAGACACAGAGCCAGAGCGAAGAACCTTACGGAGTGGGGATGAGGGTTAACGCCGAGAGGGCTGGTGAGCGGAGAAGCCAGAGAAGTGGGGTGAAGGGCCGCCAAGGCGCGTCAGCAGATTCGGAGGAAAACACACGGCGAGGATCCCCGAAAATAGAGGCAGGCGTCGCGACGCCTCGGATCGATGCGCCGTCGGGGCCTCGGTGTGCGCGCTCACCCGGCTCCAACATGGACGCGGATTTGCGGGAGCGCGAGAAGCACCGGAGGGTTGGGTGCTTTTAAAGGAAAAGACGACGTTGAGAAGGAGTATTGAAAAAAGATTTTATACAAAAAAGGCAAATAAAAATTAATATTGGCTTTTTTTGTATTTCGATTGTTGGATTAATTGTAAAGGTCAGTTATGACTAACTTGTCTTACCGTTTTGTTTCAGGATTGGAATCTCGACCAAACACTAATGTGGGTCAGAATAATCGACTGGGACCTTGATGAGTGCAACCTTGAAAATAAAACACGTAATTGCAATTAATCGTCGTTTTTTAAATTTTTTTTCACCCTTACCCTCTTCCTTACATCCGAGTTACTTTTTAACGATTTTTGGAAAATAATTGTCAAAAATGACAATTGGCTATGCACTATTTTCAGTTGTTCTACGACACAAATTACTGTGATGGATGCAACCTATTTTAGGTCCACGTGTTATGTTATATCTAACTCTATTTTTTTTGTATTTGGTAAATCTGCACATCGCATATCTTTACCGAAGCTGCATTCCGCCACGTTGCAAAATCTTTTTCGTGTGAAATTTGAGTGGAGTCAATGCGACGATCTGGAAAAGAAAAATAGTATAAAAATAAAGACACAAAAACAATTTTGAATAGTTGCTCTTTGATAAACCTTAATAAATAGTCAATCCTTCCGGCAACGATAGCAACGATACATCAACAGTAGCAAGTGCTGGACCATCTCGTCTGTGCAGTATGAAGTAACGAAAAAATATTCCGAAAATATTGAACTAGGTTAAAAATAATAATTGACCGTACAAGAGTCTCGAACAAAATGCATATACCGGATACCATTGAAAAATTCCTAGGACAGTTTAACATATGCAAAATGATCCCACGAGGAAGTGGGAGGGAATAAGAAAAGGGAGTAATGGGGTGTCGCCGGCAGTCGCGCATTTATAATTTCTCTCCAGCTCCCGCCCTCTATTCGAGCAGGGTGAAACAATTGCTTTTCCTGGCAGTAAAGAGAGAGAGAGAGAAACAACAAGAGATTGCGACTCAAAGAAAATTAGAGAAAGAGAGAGAGAGAGAGAGAGACAGAGAGAAAGTGAAAGAAAAAGACAAAAAATATAAAACGGTAGCCTGACTAAGCGGGCCGAAAGTTTCGGGATGAGTTACTGCGGGGGCCTTAAGGATGATGTCGCTTTGTTCCTACTCGTTTTATTTTCTCTCTCTCTCTCTCTCTCCCTCTCTCTCCGTATTGAGTGCACTCTCTCGCACCGCTCACCACCCATCCTTTTTTTTTTCCTGGACCATCCATCCCAAAGGCTAAGATCCGCTGCCAGGAACGCACATTAATTTAATAAACCCGATGAGGAGTTATCGTGGCAATTTATATGGATTATCGATGACGACTAACACAGAGGGTGGTGTAATGTCGCCGACATCCGTCAGTGGAATATACATCTCGACTTTTTTTATTTTTTTTCCTTCCTTCACGCCGTCCTTTCCACTCGGGGATTATATTCATATTAATGAGGATTAGCTTGGCTGGATGAGAACGCCGTAGACCGCGGTAAATTCGAATTTAACTTTTGGACAGTTTTCAATTCATTGTCGAATTTCATCAAAATTCGTAACCAGACGACCCATCGATATGAAAATTGATTCAGAAGTATCGATTTCATGTGTGCCAATTAAAATCCAATTAATCTCAAATGGATTCCACTTGCTTTTTTTTGTAAACTGCAGTAAAGAAATCACGTGGAAAAATAATTTTGTTTAAAAGTTTTTTTAACCGTGCACCCAAATTCATCCACTAAACCTTCAATGAAAGGGATTGTGGTTATTAATTAAATGGTTCACCAGGCAATTTTTATTTTACGCAATTGCAGTGGATTCCCATGCACGTGTATACTGACATCATCCGACACTAGCACTTATGCAGCCGTTATATATTTCTGTCGAGTGCAACTTGTATTAAAGAAAAAAAAAAGCCACCCGACTGGCTTCGGGCTTTTGTAATAGTTATTAATGCACGCTGCCACTTCATTTTCACTAACGTCCCCCCACCCCTCTTGTCTAGGATACGCACGTGCGTATGTGTGATTGCGTAGAACTGCTCACGCATGCTATTCCTGGTAACGTCTATGGGAGTATATGGGTTACCCATACACGGACTGGATGGGCTACCTGCCGAGGTTTTGCGATTCGTTCCTGCGTATGCAAATTAGGAATGCGTGTGAGAGAATGTGAGGGTCATAGCGAGGAGATGTGTGGACCTTTTCAATAGACATCTGCCCTCGGGACGAACAATTGTCGGAAAAAAATAATAACTGTTTTTACAGGCGAGAATATATTAGCTGCGCTTACCATACTCGTCGGGTGAGGTTATGCATAATATTTCTAGCCGAGATAACCCGACGAAGTGGACGTTATTTATTTCCGGCGGTAGAATTGGCGGCGTTCCGATTCAGGGGACATTAATTTTGCGGAGTTCGACGATCTGAAAAAAGAAGGACGTTATTTATATTATTCGAGGAAAAATGAAAAACAAGATTATTGCTTTGTTAATCTTACGAATATAAGTCCTGGTTAGGTATCGAATTATTTAGTCATTGATTACTTTAATCGCTTATCGAAAGAGCATCCATTTTAATTAGAGGTTCGAATGCTTAGGAAAGGGAACTTAAAGATATTTGCCCGACGGCAGAAATACGGTGGGTAATTAACTCTCAATTTCAAGTGGCCATGTAGGGTGGTAATAAAATCAGAATTGCGCAAGGGATCGTGAATGCCTACTAGACAGGGAGTGTTCGGTAAATTTTGCTTAACCGAACAGTTCAGCTATTTGGTAAGAATATTGGAGTTGAGTCTGTTTTATCACGCTTATAAATCGTTTAGATGGTGACTTGATGTATCTCGAAAGTACGTGCTTCACCTCTTAACGTCCAAACTTAAATGTCCTACCCAGTGAACTCTTTGAGAATCTCTGATGGTCGATAATTCAGATTTCAACCCGTACAATGGTAAAACAGGAATCTGTATACGATAAAGTCAAGACACTGCCACGATAACTGGTATACATGTCTGTGACTGTCGGTAAAGAGTCGATACTGCAGGAAGCTCACACGTAGCGCACACCCTAGCGGAATCTGCGTGAAACTAAATGTTCTCGTGATACTGGGTAAGTCCCATACAAGCTCGGCAAGGGTAACACGCTTAACAAGGTACAGGGTGTAACATAAATCATGACTTCGAAAATGAAAACTTGAGAAATCGTTTAGAAAAATGGCAATTGACGAATGTCAAGATTTTAAAGGGTTTCTCAAGGATGCGAGGGATGGGACTGAAACCTACCCCTCGTAAAACCTTGAATTAGTTTGTACTTTAATCACGACGTAATTAACTTTGAGGGAGCTCGAAGACTAAGTCCAAGCCGGTGAAGACATTCAGCGGCCCCCGCGCTACGCTTATCGAGGCTTAATAAGACGCAGCGAATACGCCGATTGAACTTAACTACCCTCTCCATCCACGAATTCCAAAACTCTCCGCTTACGAAAGAGAAAAAAAATGGCTGGGGTAGTTACGCCCTGGGGGTGAGAAGGATTATTAAAACTTCGTTTCTCTTCTGGCACAGCGTATACTTTTAACGACGTTCGAAGGCAGCACGTGCCGTCGCCATTTTCTTAGACAATACTAATACTCATTGTGATGTTTTTTTACTTTCACATTCTAATGTGTACTTTATTTCTAACTATAAATTATAATACGTTCATTGAAATATTTATGTTGTTCGCTTCGAGTATTTATAATGCCCGTAGTTTTCCCATCTAATTGCATCAAATTTCATTTCCAATAAAAATATATTGATACTCTAGAACCGTTAATTTCAACTGCGTGCAATATTTAACCAGATTCAATGAAATCCGATGTCATCAAACGAAATCTCATCATCGTTTTACCGGAAGTACGATTCCCATGATAATTTCGATCCAATTTAATGCTCGAATGGGTTGTCTAGCCAGTTAAAATGTTAGTGAAATTATATACGTTCTAATAATTACAAATTTCCATTTTATAATTTTCCCCATTTTAGTACACTACAACTGATGAACCTCCTCTGTAATCAGAGGACATTAAAACACTATTTAGCTTAACTAACCATATGCTTCGTATAAAATGAATATTATTTTACAAATATATTTCAAAATGTTCTGTATGAGTTCCAGGGTTTTTCATTATCTCCAAATTCATATGCAAAAGAATAAAATCTATATCGAGTTGTAAAATTAATATTTTAAGTGCTGCTGTATGATAGATTCAAAATTCATTTGACATTTATATTTAAGATATATTGTGAAATTCTCCATGACAATTTTAGTGAGAGCTGATGACTCGTTCAGGTGCTTTGCTCCATTTATAAGGCTTTTGTGATAGCAATTTGTCAAAAGAAGTGTCAGGAGGATTAGTCGCCTTCGAAATGTCAAAGGACGGGAGTAAGGATCTCAATTCCCTTAATTCACATGACAGGTAGACAGGTACAAGAAAGGAAGCGGGTCGACAGGTATATCGAAATCTTTTCAAGTTCACTGAGTCTCTGATGTATCTGATCGGGTTCAGAATCCTGCCACGTGGCCAGGTAGGTATTGCCATTTGAATAACGATTCAATCAATTAGTTTTCGATAGCTATTGAACGCACAGGTACAAGATACCTGTAAAAATAAAAAACCTCAATCAATCTGTCAATCGTAATAGCCATAAAGTAAAAAATTCTAAGTATCGAACAGAAGCCCAAATGACCTTGAAAACATAAAAATAAACATAAATGTTAAAAAATCGTAAAAATTATAATAAAAATATAAAATTATCATACATAGAATGAAGTGACACCAAAAAAATCGACCACGTGCTTCCGCGATGACGTTATAAAAAAACATGTAATCGTAATCAAATTGCAGAATAATTGAACAAAGTGAAAACGTAAAATTTAACAACGGTCGCCATTGCGCTCGGAGCTCGAATTAAATCAAAGCCCAACTCGGGCCCACCCTCGACCCCCCATTTGCTACCTCCTCCCACCCAATACCACCCCATTCAGCCCTCTCGCATCCACCCCTACCGCATCATCCCCCGAAACCCGTAAAGAGCACGAGCACAATCATCGATGGAATATTTCTCTCCACTCCGCACGGAAGATGGGGAGGTAATACGGGCAGGGGATAGGGGAGGGGGAAGGCTACGTTGGTTCACCCTCTAATTAAAAGTATTTCGGAATTTCCGAGCGAGGATTTCTTCGCGAACGAGCAAGCGAATCGCTCGGGCGCAATAAGTCAAATCTTGTTTGCGAGTTGGTGCCTAGTTAGGGCCGAATTCAACGGAGAGATGAGGATACGCGGAGGGTGGTTGGAAAAGCCAGAAGGTAGAAGGTGGTTGGTTCTGGGGTATCGAGTAAGAGATGAGGAAGGGTGGCAACCTTCCTTCCTTATCGACCGTATAATTAAACCGGGCGCTGATTAAAAAAGTTGCCGCGGCCGTAAGATCATTACAGAGACCTCACTTCAGACGCTTCAACCCCTCAAGGTTCCACTCTCTTTATTTTTATCCTCTCCATCTCTCTCTCTCTCTTTCCCGCTCCCCCCTCTCTCTCACTCTCTCACTCTCTCACTCTCTCCTAACTTCTTCATGCTCGTACACTCGGTTTCAATTCCGCCATCTTCTTCCATCTTCTCTCCGTCAACCCCCTTTCGTATTTTCCAACTGCCGGTCGACTCTTCACATTCTGCTCTTTGCTCTAAACCTCAAAATCATTATCATCTTCCACCATTACTATTCGCACTCGTACCTTTCCATTTTTACATCGGAATCCTCATTCATACCAACCCTTACTCATTAATGGCCTCCGCTCATTCTCCTTTATTCTTTCTAGGTGCAGACCTCCGCGCCAATCGCCGATTTCATGCTTCGTCAAATGCTTTGCGAACAATGAGAAATTGCCTTCGACGAGAATGAGAACTGTGTACTTGCTATTGGATTTTTTGTTTTTCATCTTTTTAGGCTCTCACAAGGGTCTCGACTATCCCTTAAGAAGATTTGATGGAATCGATTTAGTGCACATTATTATGTATGTACGGTCGCTACGTCTCTTGTGACACATTAGTATACGAATGGTAAAAGTCCTGGAAATACAAACATTGTTTTTAAGGGATCAAAAGAAAAAGATTAAATATAAAATCGTAGTTTAAACTTGGAACATAAAATTAGCGAATAGTTTATAATAACTAATTAAAACAATAGAGTTCGTAGAAAATTCTCAAAGCACAACGAACCGCGAGAATTGCAAGGGTGCATAAAATAATAAAAAGGCTTCACATTTTCTTTATCTGGGCATTGTTGGTGAAAAGCAAAAATTGTCGAAAAGCATCGAATACCGGGAAAGAGCCGTAAAATGTGAAACGAGAATGGAGCTGGACATTGAGTTTTAATAATGACGTCATAACATTTGAGTCGTCACAGTTCGTTCTAATGAGTCATTAAGCCACGAAACGACGTGGCTCGTTCAATTTCAAAAGGTCATCGCGCTGAGTGACATCATAATTATTAAGATATAATAGATGGTCGACGTGATATGAAGTGGCAATTTGATTACGAAAAGAAAAGAAAAAAAATACGAAAAGGTCTTAAACGTCCCGTTAAAAGGGTTGTAAGACGATAATGAAAACGTGTCTCCCGAGACTAAGCAGCTACGTATTTACGCCCTGAAAACTGGATGAACGTCGTAAACGTGTAACGACGAAAAGGTAAATAAAGTTCATAAAGTTAACGAGGCGAATAATAATAATGATAATAACAGCCATGCAGTAAAGTTTCTCAAGCGTGCCAAACGTCACGTCTGAGAATTAAAAAAAAATAATTATACTTAAGCTTCACCCATTAATATTCTCAATCTCACGGAATACATGGGGACACGCTACTGGATATTATTAATGAAGAAAAAAGGGGATGAAAACGTGGAATTGAAAAAACAAAATTTTTTAAATCACAATGCGATTCGACATGCCTTTTTCACAAGAAGGAACATCAGAGAGCCGGCCCGCGCATAGTAAGAATTGTGGAAGGCTACGGGTTCTGTAGCAAACCCACCCCAAGCCACCCTCCGATGGCGACGGCCGGTTACCATGGCGATTCTTTTGCTTGACAGGTGGCAGCCCCGTCGCTGCCAACGACGAACCAATCGGGCACGGCTAAAAAATATTCAATCACGCGTCAAGAACTGGCCGGGGTAGCGAGGGTCGAGCTCGAGGGCGTATGGGGGCTGAAAAGCAGAGCAAGATCGAGGGTGCTGGGCGGCCCTTCGTATTTTCATCCCCTATCCTGCATCTCGGCTCTCCGTACAGCCACCCTTCTCCCACGCCTTACCGATGGAGGAATAATAAAATGCCCGGGATTATATATTCAAAATCAATGGTTCCGTTCTTGTCGCTGGAAAAAAAAAATGGTAGAGATGCCCTCGTTCATCCCTTGAATATTCTTTGACAATGTGACCTCGAATACTCCAATTCTCTTTTTAATAGATAATACCGTTCATCCCTTACTTCCTTTTTTCCGCCCCTTAATAGTTTTCATAGCCCTACAAGCTTTAAGAATCTCATCCCTTTTGTCAAACTGATTTTTCTTATCGGTACATTCATTCTTAAGGGATGCAACCCCCGACACTCATTATCCTCACGACACTCGCCATACTCCCTCTGACGATCACGGCGCTTAAGATATCCAGGACGATACGATTGCCTTATAATTAAGATAGTGGCCAGTAAGAATCATTTTCATTGGAATTCGACAATCACTGCGGCCAAGTCTCATGATTGAATTTACCACTAGAGACTCACGCCTTTAATTGGATCGAAATCCCTTGACTCAATTAGACGGCTGCTAATTGTTTTTTCGACGTTCGACGACAGTCTTGACAACGACGAGGATGACGACTTTAAGAGGATTCCCAAGTCAAGTTTTCGTTCGTCCCTTCTCCCCACGCCTCGTTCTATAATACGAGGTAAAGCTTCGCAGCCTCAAGTCTAGGGATTTTCTTTCAAGATTGCGATTTACTGGGGATGAGATGGACCAGCGTTAAGTAATAATAATGATGTTGGACAATCAAAAGACACTTTAATCGCCTGACACTTTTTCATTTGAAAATTAACCCGATTAATTCAATATGCAAATTATATGTCCTAATTTTTTTCCATCACTTTTGATATTTCCATTCACGATTCTTCCCACATTTTGATTTTTACCCGCGAATTTCATGTCTCTTCGATCTCGCGTGGAGACATGATGGCCGGCCGTTTTCGAACTGGCCTCTTGCATTGTGTATGAATGATGAACGGGTTAGGGCCACCCTATTGCTGGCCAATGTGGTGGGGCGAGGTTACGTGGACGGTTCTGTGGGACCCAGTTTCCAATCGGAATTCCTAACCGAACCGCCATTCTCATCAAGTTACAACAAAAAAAAGACTTGCTCAAGATTGTCAATTTCGATGGATATACATTGATCGTGCGAATTATATGCTAAAAAGGTAATATACGTAAGGAGGATTGAATATGAGCACTAGGACGACGTGAGAATTGATATCAAGAATATTTCTTGACTGGGTACTTTAAATTGCTGTAAACAGTTATGCTCAATGGCGTGTTAATTTAATTTTCAGTTACCGTCTAACATGGAGTCTGGATTTATAGGAGTTTTAGGGACACTTACGTGTGTGTATTTTCCGTGCGATTTAATAATTAAACCTCATTTAACTTGAATATACCTATGGCTGGCTGTATGATCTGAGGGTTAAACAGAATTTAATAATTGAACTGTCAGTATGAACGATTCTTTAAGGTTTGAAATCACCCATTTCAATAGACTATACATATATTAGGGTTGTATATCAGTGTAAATAACACCCATATTAATTTTGTTTACCTAACATACGTAAATAGTAAACAAAATTAAAAAGTCAAAATGAATTGTTAATTTTTCAAAGTACGAAGTACCTTTGTTGATTTAACATTAAATTAAGTCATAGCTGCTATACAATCGTTTAATGCAGTTATAATAATTAGATTGAGAAATGATTTAAATAAGCCAAATTTAATTGGCAAATCGAACCTATCAGAAAGCTTTCAGCTACTTCTTCCTTATATAATAATTCAATGAAAATAATAAGAGAGAGAATCATCACTAAAAACGGCAAAGACGAATAATTCCTAAGAAACATTGAAATCAAATTTCAAAATTTTTAATTCGTATTAACGATCTAAAGAATTTCGAAACAATAAACAAAATCATTGCTACACAACAACCAGACAGTGGTTAATTACATACCGTTACAGACTGCTCTATCTCTTCCACGCCAAGGGGGTACCAGTACGATAAAATAGCCAGTACCAATATGCGAAAGGTCCAAAGAGATTAAAGGTCCATTTTTTTAGGTGGACAGCTGCAATCCAAAGGGGACATTACTTAATAAACGTACGCATCCGGGGTGCGGTCCAGCGACCATTGTTTCAAAATCGGTAAATGGGTGCAGGCATCCGTCGGCGAGCACGACCGAAGGGGTTAAAGGGTTACTAAAGGATTAAGGGTTAAGGGCTGGACCACGCGGCGGACACCTGGACGATCTGCAGGAGTCCCACCCAAAAGATGAAAACAAAGAGGAAACGAAAAAAAAGCCGAACATAAAACACTATACAGAAATAAAACTACGAACGGTCCAGACATCCGTCCTCCCTTGGGATGACCAAAAAATCCTGAAGGATCACACATCTGCAAAGGATTCCTATACTAGTTTGCAAAGGACCCCAAACCCAAGTTCTCTCAACGCACAGACTCCTGCCGTACGAATCAATTAATAGACGAACAAATCCCACAATAATATTCTCACCCTCAAAAAGCCATTCAAAAAATTAATATCGCGACCCTTCGTAAAAATAACCTGTTTCCTTTCTCACTGAAAAAAAGGAGAGGACGAAGACAAAGAAAATCGTAAGACTACCCCCTCAAGAAGGGTAGCTGAGAAAAGGTCCATCCAAGGGTTGACTGAAGCGAGTCCTCTAAACATATAGAATACGAGGTCCTGCAGGACGAATTATGAAAGTCTCTCTTAGCATTTGAAACTTTCTCTCTTTCTATCTCACACGTTCACATATGCTTGTATCTATGTTACATACTCATATGCGTGCATACCAAAGACACGGAGAGCCAGGACTAATAACGTATGCACCGCGCAGCTGCGCCATGTTTTGTTCTTGTAACGCTACAGGTTCTTGAATTTCACACATGCGTTCCAGACACGTATGTACGTATGATCCACACGTGCATGTATATACGCGTATACGCATATACACGCAAAGTCGCAGTCGGGGTTCCAACCTCCATTGTTTTACCTAGCGAGACCAGTTTTTGTTTCACTTCGGCTTATTATATGCGCTTCTCGCACTGGTCCTTACCAACTACAACTGATGCTGCACGCTGCACGAAAACAATAGTTTTCAATTTTTTTCATCCCTACGAGAGACTCCAATTCCGAGTGGGGAGGACACGTACGCCACGTTGGATGCCAGCCAATCCGGTCAAACGGTTCCGTTCGTATAGAAAGGTTCTGGGAGAAGAAAAAAAAAACAATGAAAGGGTTAAAGTTGATACAATTGAAAACGGGAGCGTAACGCTCCATTTATTTTTTACACTCGACTCCCGGTTCTCTTTTGTCTATCGGACCAGTCTAGCCTGTCGCGCCAATTGCGACCCACCGCTCTCGCGTAACGTTTTCCTTTGATCAATCCTTACCGTGGGATTTCTTGTTTTTTTGCTGACTTTTTCCTTTCTTCCCATTATGGTTTATTGCTTCTCACTTTTTCACTGTCCTCGGGGGCTAGACATTTTTAATGATGTCTGTTCCGCAATTGTGTATGAAATGGGTAAATAAAGTCCTTTTTCTTCGTTTTCCGTATTGAAATCATTGATGACTAACAACTGTGATGGAATTCTGAATGAGGCGTCGTTAAAAGTGATTTGAAATGGATCAGAGGTAAATGGGATGTAGACAGTAAATTTTGAAAATTAAAAAACTTTTGTATTTCTCAATTAATTTTAAGACTTTGGATTTTAGACACGACGATTAAGAACACCTTAGAGATTTTTCTGTTGAGAACGAGTCGCAGTATTCACCAATATTTACCAATATTTAGAAATGTGACAATTTCTATCGCAATCAGGATACTATCGACTTTAATTAAAACGTTAGTCTTGCCTAATTTTTTTTCAACCATTCCGATATAAATCGAACCTACATTTCAAGTAAGGGATTCTGCCGTACAATCGTTACGATGAACTGAAAAATTTTGCGATGTAAAAAAAAAGTTAAAATGCTCTGTCGCATAGCACGACGCATAGCACGACGCGCATGGGCGACAAGCTATGAATAAATGCGTGACAAAAGACATGACAATAACATCCGTTATTTATGAGACAGAAAAATCATCGCCACGAGAACATCACCCAGCAAAAGTGAGGTGACCTACACATTGCTGCTATATCTGCATACTTCGTACCCATCATCCCTCGTGAGAAAGTCACCCCATGGCGACCCAATAACTTCTCCGACTAACGAATCGTTCCGAGCGCATAAATTGAAACGCTAAAAGCAGAATTGGGTAGGAATTAGGAAAAGCGCCACGAAATGGGAGGGTGATTACGAAGGGAATGGCGCACCAGGATGGGGACGAAGAGACCAAGGGAGGGTGGAAATCAGAGATATAAAAGATAGCCTGTAGAAGGTAAACCAGAGAAGAGGAGAGGACAGAGGGCAATAGGACAGGGGGTGATAAGGTTAGATCGAGGTACGAATCCTGAAGCCCTCGCGAACGTGTACTCGTAGGGGATGAACGGCTAATGTTGAAGGGTGGGCGCTACAAACGAGAAAGTCGGAATTTGTCGGTAGCACCATGAAGAGGAAGATTCGGAGGAGGTGGGAGGGGAGGAGGTGCGCATTCGGAAGGGTGGTTCGCTTCGGATACAAGGGGGTGGAGATGGTTCGAGGTTGCAATGGAGGGTGCCGAGTGCCGCGTAAATAACTTCCATCTTCGAGGGTGCCCGCTGGCTTGGCGAATAAAAAAAAAGACTAGAAGCAGAAGAAGAAGTTGGGGGAGACGGAAGGTGGTAGGGGGTAGCGGGTAGAAAATGATGATGAGTAAGAGAGGGACCTTGATAACCGAGCTGGTTGGTCTGGGGGGTGAAGCCTGTCGGCTTCGGGTGTGCTTTGAAATAGCTCCTGAGAGTTGGCCTGCAGAAAGACGCCGAAGACCAAGAGAGAGAGAGGTAAAATATTCGTAATGAGCAAAGACCTTCAAGTATTGACTCAAAATGGCGGACACCCTTTCAAGTCGTCTTGTTAAGCATTATTCCGTATACCGCGCTTCGCCTTTCTCACAATTTTCTCATACTAAGAATATTTTATATCTCTGCACAGGTACATAAATTCTATTGGTGTATTACATAGATAAGTGTATGTATAAGTGTATATTTTATATTCTCCCGATATTCCAAACCAATACAACTGCTACAGCCACGAGCACCTTTGTGGCTCTTATAATCAGAGCATGAAAGATGGCCGGCATCATCGATACGAACAACGAGCCGACATTCCTTCCCGTTGGAAAATACCTTCGAATTCTTGTTAGCGCTGCCACAGCCTCTTTCGCATTAGACCCTGTATTATCATTCTTTTAGTTTTTCCTTCTATTCGCCTTTCTTGTATTTTTCAGCCTCTTTGTATTACATCAATAAACTTGCCGTGGATTTCTATTCCTTTGTTTGCCAAACAAGACGGTTCGAAGTTTTCGCTAGCTGTATAATTGGGAGACTCTGTATTATCTGCAAAATGGATAGGAATCAAAGGCCATTTGTCGCTAATACAATTGCGGCAAGTCTCTTCTTGTTTGACGATCTGTGGATATTATTCCTGCGTTACAAAACCTCCAGGTTTCATCCGGACGCCATACATTGTATGCACGTACCTGATGTATTGTTCATTGAGTGGAATTGAAGTCAGGACTATGTAGAGATAATTAAAAGAATCATTGATGCTACGTATTTGTCATGAATACACGACACCGCATTCGCATTCCAGTAACATAACCATAAACAAAAAGACTTCTATTGCCACTTACTGCTACAAAAAAATTACATCAGATTAAGTAATGGCATGTTTTTAACTGTCTAGTGCACATGTCTGATACAACAGACCCAACGCTTGTACATCTTTTATAAGCCACAAAATAACGCATCTACTACGCAGAGAACTAAATGAAAAGCTAGTGTTCATATATTACAGTGTAATAACATTGTTTTGTTTCACTAACGACATAAGCAGATAAAATAAATGGGGATTTTACAAGAAAGTCACAAGAAACCGGATCTGAATGGAATCGGTACAGCTGCACCGATTATTCAAAGTAGACAATTTTGTTCTTCAGAATTTAGCACAAAGGAGACTGAAGCTACTGGACAGTGGACTAAAAAAGGTAAAAACAAAAGGAAGAAGAAGAGGTTGAAACGACATCCTCCTAGTCACGTGATCGCAACCAGGGTGGATTATTTAAAAGAGACCAGCCCGAGGCTGCAGCATGGCTTGTTAGAACTTTGCTTTCGCTTTGAGAAGGCTTCTCGTCCTCGCGAAGCATTGAAATAAGGGTTAAAAATGTATAAGATAAGACAGACGGGCTGAGGGTGAAATCGCGAAGAGTGCGCGGCCCTTGGTTGAGGAACGTGAAGAGAAAGAAGGGTTGCTAAAAGTTACGGAGAGAAAGCGAAAAGGAACGTGCAAGCGAATCGGATGGCGAAGAGGGATGAAGAGAGGGATGAGCCAGAAATGGTCGGAGAAAAGTTTCATTATTGATCAAAGAAACTGACTGTCGCTTCCCACTCCTAAAGCTCGTTCTATTCAACTCGCCTTCGGGTTTCCATTAAAAATACCGTCATCCCTTTACGTATGTACAGCACACCCCAACAGAATCCCCTACAGAGTAACCACCCTGTGCATCTTTTTCTTATCCTTCGAACCTCATCGATTCTTGAAGGTTGCGCTGCTCTATCTCAAAATTATTAACACAATCTTATAGCATATAAAACTATAATTGAAGATTGTTAAATCCATTTACGAATGAATAATAACGAAACAGTTTCTGTCAATTATCTAAGAAATTTAGCTATTGTCCTTCCCTTGCAATTGTTACGTACTTCCGATAAACAATCGAAGAATGTACGTGCGATTTGATTCT
Organism: Calameuta pygmaea; assembly: GCA_031762395.1. Lineage (NCBI taxonomy): Eukaryota > Metazoa > Arthropoda > Insecta > Hymenoptera > Cephidae > Calameuta > Calameuta pygmaea. The sequence continues at coordinate 397,378 of JASANN010000205.1, read as the reverse complement.
GTAATTTAGCCTGAGGATGCACTTGGCACTCAAAACATTAGTTACAAAAATTTGCACTAGAAAAATTTAGATATACACTTCTTCCTTGATTGAATTTACACATCACACGGAGGTCAAATACCAGATATCTAAACGCAAAGTGGCGTATTCACGCGGTCACAAATGAAATGCATCTCGAAATATCAAAAACGTTAACTAACCGTCAACTGCAAATGCCCAGATAGCAATTTTTTCGATGTGTTACATATGTCCACCAAAAAAGACATCTTAAAGATATTCGATGTCCGAAAGTTGACTTTCAGGCATGGGTTAGGTTACAGATAACTCTCTAGCGGACATATATAACCCATCCGGATGACTTTTTCGTAACATCGAAAAATTGGCTATTTCGGCAGTTGCTGACTGTTGCTGACGTAGCAACCTACCAGTGTGACCAACGTTAATCGATACATAAGCGTGATACATATCTACTATATCAAGAAATGGTAACTAAAAGTTACAGAAAAGTTTGTTAGAAAGATTATCGTAGTGATGAATTCATGAGTAGATTTGGTGCAGTAAATTTGAGTAAGATATATTTGTATTCATTTTCACGTAGATTTTACAAATATAAGTATAATGACGAATGAAGACACAGTGTGGGAGGAATTATCAGGCCTCCCAGCAGATCCACCTGATATGCGAGACAAGTGTATTCAGTGCAGGTACACTCATCCTAATTATTGTGCAGGTTAGATTATTAAAAATATTCTAAAACTAGTTGAATTTTTAAATAGGAGGCCAGTTGCAGTTTGCTGGTGTCCAGGTTTACCAAAGAATCCTTTAAATCCAGCATCAAGGTTGATCATTCTACAGCATCCTGCTGAAGTTAAAAGATGTCTTCGAACAGCACCCATGCTCACTCTTGCTTTAGAGCATGGCAAGTGCCTGACGTTTAGGTACAGGATCAAAAATGTAATAAAAGTCAGGATATTTAATGATATCCTTAAATATATATTTCTTGGCTCGTTATAATCATGTGTAGTATACATTGGCATTATTTAATATTGATTTTAAAACCAAAAATCCAAATTTGTAAATTGCCTTGTCAGGATCCAAATCAATATATTTTTTTAGGGGCAAAAAGTTTCCACTTCCAAAACATGAAGGTTTAACAGAAATACTGAATGATGAGAATACAGTTTTACTTTATCCTTCACCTGGAGCCATTGCCTTGGATGAACTTACTCCAGTTGGAACTAATGCGCAGAAGCCTTACAATTTAGTACTATTAGATGGTACTTGGCCACAAGCAAAAGTAATAGAACTTTTTTTTTAATTTGGATAATTCAAATTCTAAGCCACTTGTTTTTTATAGGCTATTTATCACTCCAGCCCTGCTTTGTATTTTTTACAAGCTTGCAAGCTTGTAGGAGTATCAACTAGTGAATATGTTATAAGAACACAGCCTACAGAAGGGTGTTTATCTACTTTGGAGACTGGAGCACTTGCACTTTCTATTTTAGAAAGGAAACCAAGAATTAAAGAGGAAATGTTAGGTCCACTTCATTACCTCTGCAGGTAAGCATAAACTAAGAAATAATCAGTTACTTGCATACGTACTCTTTCAATTAATATGAAATTGTGTTTATATGTAGATTTCAGTTAGAAAATGGTGCTGTAACACATCAGAGTAAAGAGTTCCTAATAAAACAAAAAACTTATCCAAAATTAATTGGTAAAAAGCTTGCAAAACAACTTCGCGTATTATCAGAGGAGCCTTAATCAATAAAATATATTCTTACAAGTAAAAAATTTTTATATAATAAGGACAAAATAAAGTTAATTTCATAAAATATTAAGCACAGTTTTATTCTTAAACCTGCTTATAAGTATCTCTAATGTTTTCTAACTGTATCAAAATGAAACTGCATTGTTCCATCAGCTGGATAAAATTTCAATGACCAGCACAGAACGTCTTGTTCTGTTACTTCATTTATTTTTCGAAGTAAGTAAACTCCTTGCCGCGTGTATGGATCCCAAGATATTCTTGATCCAGGCTGGATTTTTATAACAGGGCCTGAAGAAACAATGACATTTGAATCCAAGTACCAATCGACCCACAAAGCGACACCGTTGCAGGATCCTTTACTGTAATTAAAAATTTAGTTATATTCATTTTTCTAAAACCTACTACTTAAATATGACACTACATAAAGATTTTCTTTATAGTAACAATTTTTTTTAATTCTAACCTCGATATAGCAACACTATCCAAAAATTCAGTCTGTTTATATAAATTCACATCCTGTGTCAAATCAAAGCTAGCTAAGACAAATGGCGATCCCAGTGCCTTTGCAGGATACTCCCACAGAGGATGTGCTTCTACAGGACTATCACTGATATCACTGGAGTCCTAAAGAAATTCAAATCCACTTCATATTACAATATGCATTCTTTCAAGAAAGAATAAAAACCGTATACCTGAACAAGTTTGTCAAAAGTGCTCATATCAAATCCTTCACAGATGCCAAGTGGAGCACGTATTTTATGAAGATCCTTAAATTCTACAGCAACACCAAGTATTTTGGCAGCTGTTGGGATCCTCGGAATATTCGAAGGGTACCTGGAGGCCAGATACCAAAAACGTAAGTTGTCCCAAGGCAAAAGAGAGGTGACAAAGTATGGTTCACCGACAATCAGATCAACCTCCTCAGCCGATGGTAGTTGTTCAGGAGTGTCTATAATCTGCACTTTTCCCGAAAGATCATTAGCTTTTATGTACATCTCTGTCGTTCTTCTAGACAGAGAATTCGGCTCAAGAACAACCACTTTCTTGGCTCCTAGTTTCGCGGCTGTAAGACCAATCAAGGAGCCATCTGATAAAGAGAGACAAACTTTATTTGGCTTGATCATTTTCTTAATAGCTTTTATAAATTTTTGATTACGCTCTTCATCATTTAGTTGACCGATTCGTGTTCTGGAGTAAGCTACGTGAATGCAACATTCGCACATGGGTCTTTCATCTACTTTCTCTTTGATTCTAGAAACACAAAATATGGAAAATATTGATAATATTTTTAAATATGTAGCCAGCATAAAAATTAGGGGTATTATACTTTGTTTCGTCCTTCAATTGGAACCATAAAGAATACTCGTCGTGGGAACCAACAAGAGTAATTTCATCCCCTAGAGTAACTGACTTTTCTACAGGAAGGTAATAAACAGCCTGCATCCAATGGTCTCTCCAGGGTATACGATCAGCCAGTTGATCCAGAGGAAGATTCTTTGATAATTTTGATTCAGGATGTTCCCAAACTGGGGCACAGCTTAGTAATACCTTTTAAATACGGATAAGTATAAGTAGAAGATAAACATTAAATATTCGACAATGCTTTTCCAGATGTTCCATTTACCTGACAATCCATATCCATGTTTAGATCCCACCACATAAATACAGCATGAGCGACTCCTGAAGCAATAGACTTGGCACAAACGGAAACGCTTTCATTAAACTTTAACGGAGTTGCACCAGACCAATCAAATCTATAAACAGGACAGTGAGATCACATACATATATTAAGTTTTTTGCCTATGCATGGTAATGTACCTAAATATTGGTAGAGGTGGTAACAAAGGTCTAAAAGAACTTTGTGGAAGACAAGTTAACTGAAGATCATGTACGGCAGATGCACCAGAACAAGTTTTTATCAAAGTTGGTACATCTATTAAAACTTTTTTATCATCTCCATGAGACAGTGGTTGAACCCTGTTCCAAGCACAAACCATAGAACTTTCAACAACTTGAGCCCATATTGTACCACTACTCGGCACGATGATACTGTTCTTCTAATACAGAAAAAATTGCATACTCAATGGATAGGAATATAACTGACTTCGATAAAGATGGTAGTATATTTCAAAAACTATCCTTACTTCCAAGAGGACTTGATGAGCATGATGAAATGTAGATAAAGCACCTTCACCAATTAATTCTGTATCAAAAACTTCAGTTACCAAAATGTTCGCTCTTTTTGTCATATCGCCATTGGGACCTACTTTCATTTCCGTTGATCTCTTTGGTATCAGCTTTATCTTTTCTTCAAAACCATTTTGTTTTATTATTTTAATAGCACAGTTAGCCATAGGTCTGAAAGCCTAGAATAATAACAAAGCACTTTAAAATAGATTTTCAAAGTAAGTAACAGTGAAAGTAATTACCTCACAAGCAATAACAGAATCTGCACCACATTTTGCAGCCATCATCGAAAGCAAACCAGTACCTGTACCAATATCTAAAACATTTGCCTCCTCTCCAGCCTGATGTTTCTTTTTAATAGCAGCTTTCAAAGCAATATAATATTTCTGATTCTGCAAATAAAAATGATACTCTTTAATAAAATAATATTTTACCAGAGATCCTGTAGAACCTGTGAACCTTAAAAGCAATTTATAAATGAAGATTTACCCTTTCATGATCGTGAAGCATATCAGCAAACGCTGATCTTGCTACTTCCTGGTGAAAATCATAATCAGGATCCTTTTCTTCCCAACTGACAGTCCCAGTTATAGGATTCAAATTTTGTGTAAATATACTCATAGTGCGAAGAAATGTAATGTGATTAAAAACAGTCTTCAACATGTATTGTTAACAGAAATATTAATGATTTAATTATAGGTATAACCGATCACAATGATAAATGTACGTTATCACACGTAAAAGCCGGCTAACTCAAAAGACACGTGCGTTTCATAGTGTCAAGAAGTCTGCTGTCATATTTTACGAACTACAATTACATTGTCTTACATATATTCAAACAAGATAAAATAAAAAAAAAGTGTAACGAAAAAAAAATTTGGAGCACTTAAATTTTTGATAATTATATTTGTAACATCAAAAATTCATCGAGCTTCGGTATAATTTAAGCGCACCCGGAGAACATTTCTTTCTCAACGCTCCTGATGATGTGTGACTATCATCAAAGACGCTCTTGACGCTCGTGACCGAAATTTCCGCAAATCATGTGCAGCAGAAGATTTTCCTCCACTAATTTGTTGCTTATGAGCCGAAGAGTATGAAAAGTCTTCTAGAGTCCTTCCTTCCTTTCCTTATGGCTGTATCCCCAATGGGGGACATGTGCCAGTAACTGGTCCTAATAGTCAAGGATTGAAAGTTTTGACACTAGATGGCGATGTACCTTGCGAAACGGGCCTTATTCAATTAAGCATGATGGACCTACAGAGTTTATACACCGAATCCGAACAGTGTTGGGCGAAATCCGTATAATTTACTCACTTGAGTTTTCATATGAAAACCCATTGGTGAATGCCGCCGGGAGCTTGGGCGCGAACCTCCTTCCTTCCTTTCCTTGTGGCTGCCTCCCCCAATGAGAAGATGTGCACCTCAGTGAAGTTAGCCGGACAACTTTAACTTTTTATCATATCTAATCGATTGGTGGTCATTGGTGGCGTAATTAAAACATTTGTTGGTCACTCATTCTTTTATAATCAAGTAAGCAAAATTTAACCGTGAAGTTAGCCGAAAAATATTTTTTTTTCAATGAATTAAGTTTTTCAGGTGCTTAATCGATGCGTAATCGTTTGGTGGTAACGAATATCATAATTAAAACGTTTGGTGGTCGTTAGTTCTCGTACAAAATTTAAAAAACGATGCAGTCTAGCTGGACTGGATATGGGAGTATGAACACACATTTACGGTCGACAAAACAGATATTTCTGAACAGATTGTCCTTACGAAAGAATTAATCAATGCAAGAACGCTAGCCGATGATTGATAGTCTAATTAAAACATTTAGAGGTCATCAATTAATGCACGAGATACGAATAATCATAGCTCCGCCGTACGGCGAGCACCAAACGTTGTGATTGGCTGAGGAATGGATACAGGGGTATCGCATCGAAACACATTTTACGTGATAAAACTTATATTTCTAAACCGATCTTGCTCGGCAACGTCCCATTCAAAACAGAAACTGTAGCCGATGTTTGGTAGTCTAATTAAAACATACGAATCATCATACCTCCGCTGCACGGCGAGCACCAAACTTGTGATTGGCTGAGGAATGGATACAGGAGTATCGCACCAAAACGGATTTTACGTGATAAAACTTATATTTCCACAGGTTACTCATTTACTGTATAGCTTACTGTTTTAGTTCATTTACAGGTTCAAAATATCTTTTTTTTTGATAGTTCGAAACCAATGCAGCCACTAGCAGACAAAGCCACACAAATTCCTGCATAAAATTGCCTAAGAGTTTAAATATCCCATGGATAGGGTGATTAGTTATTGAGAAGGTTCTTAAGATATATCTGGAAGCAAGGAATAATCTCCTGAAATGAAGCGGAGGCTTCCCTGCCATTGCTAAAATTGCATTTGTGGAAGTGGAAATCATAAGTCCCAGTACGGCATGCAAGGCCGCATACTGATTGCGGTCGAGAACAATCAGGCTATTTGACTTAGCGGACCCATAACAAATTGAACCCCAGTCAAGGATAGATCTCGTTAAGGCCTTATAAACGATCAGCAGGTTATTGGGATGAGCACCCCAGTTGATTCGAGAGATATATCTTAGAACCCGCAAAGATGACCGGGCTTTCTCAGAAATTTTCCTTATATGTTGATTCCAGTTTAGTTTATGATCGAGCCAAACTCCTAAAAATTTAACGTCAGGTACCCATTGAATCGGATGGTTGTCGATCAGTACTGAAAAATTATGCCAGTTCTCTCTTCTTCGTGAGAATAGGGTAAACTGCGTTTTTCTAGGAGAGATGGAAAGGCCAATATTATTAAGCCATAATAATACAGACTCTAGAGCAGAATTGAGAACTGACGTGATAAATGCAGGGTCCTTATGAAAAAAATAAATAACTATATCATCGGCATATAAAAGTGCCCGGCATTGAGAGCCCACATTGGATAAAATTTTCCTAATATATATATATTAAATAAGAGAGGGCTGAGCACTGTGCCTTGTGGTAACCCTATTTCCATTGTTCTAGATGCAATACGAGATGACCCATGGTAGAAATCTACATTTCGGGAGGTGAGAATGGAGGCGATACACGACACGATATTAGACGGAAGGCCGTTATCATTCAATTCCCGGACAAAGATGTGCGGGAGAACGTTATCATATGCACCCGCCAAGTCCAGAAAAACTGCTCCAAGAGTTTCCCCTGTAGCAAAGGATAGGTAAATATTTGAACTAAGGATGACTAGATTATCTAAACATGATCTGCCCTTTCTGAAACCAAACTGAATGTTGGGGATTAATGAGCAGTTTTCGATCCAGCATTCCATTTTGGTTAGTAATATCCTTTCAAAGAGTTTAAGGAGGCAAAAAGAAAGGACAATCAGTCTGAAACTATCACCGTTCGGTTTAGGAAGAAGAATAACATTAAAGTTTTTCCAGGTTTGACCACTCTTATAAAACCCTTCAAACAACTCACAGCGCGTCTCGAGAGATTCCCTAGGTAAATGTTTGATCATACAATTGTTAATGAGATCAGGACCGGCTGCAGATTTGACTTTGATTTTATTAATAGCCAAAATTATCTCTTCTAGGCGTATTTCCGAGAACATTTCTAATGTAGGCCCCGATACAATAGATAAAGGAGGAGGGTTAAGGATAAATGGGGGAGCGATTATGTCCACAAAATCCAAGGCTGCAGGATTATAACTCCCATGACTAGAGGATTGCATTCCTAAAGCTCTAGATTTAAATGTTTTGATAATATTCCACATTTTAGGAAGGTACATTTGATTATTCATTGAATTACAAAAGTTCCTAAAACTCTTTTTTTTTCTTTATAGAAAATTAATCTAGAATTTTTAAGTTTTCCTTTGTACAGATCCAAGTTTTGTTGAGTCGGGTGAGCCTTGATTTTGGCAAAGGCAGACTTCCTTTCTGCAAGCGCCTTACGGCATTCAGAATTCCACCACGGGGCTGGAGGAGCCATAAGATTACGCAATTTCCCGCCCGCACGACGAGCTCCAGATCTTTCGGCGAACTTGAGAATATGCTCGGTAAACTTCCCATAACCTTTATCGAGATCTTTGTTGGAGATCTATTAGATGTGGAATATTCTTGGTCCACTGTCCATACTTGCCCCCAGTCAACTTGATCCACATTCATTCTAGGCCGGCCAGGAGCAGGAACGATGTGGAATGAGCTAAATGAGATCAGAATAGGGAGATGATCACTTCCAGCTGGATCGTCCATAACCCTCCATCTCAGAGACAGAAGGATGTCCAAAGAAGCCAGTGTGATATCGGGAACACTGGCGGATCGAGCAGGTTTTTTTTTATTTAAGCTTTTTTTAAGTCTCACATATGTAAAGCTTATATAGCTGTACAGAATTAGATATCGACATATTATAATTACATTTCGTTATTGTTTACACTGTTTACTTAGAACTAGATATATAGACCGATTTTTTCCAAGAAAGTACAGACACATTTGCAAGCCTTGATGTTAGGCTTTTTGATAAGGCTTTCAATATTGAGCGGTAGATACAATTTAATTTTCCTTAATTTTTCTATTAAGATTAGTTTTTCAGTATCATAAAGATTGCATTGCCATAGCACATGATTCATATCTTCGTCATTTTCTTTGCATTGGCATTTGACGCTGTCAATGATATGCATTCTTGCAAGTGATGCTGAAAGATTATAATGGTTCGCTCTGCATCTATTGATACTAACAATACTGCGTCGTGATAGGGAAACATTAGCATACCAAGGCTTTTGATTATTGGAATAATACTATAAAAAGTACTCTTTTCCTTTCGTTATGCCTAATTCTTCAATAAAAAGTTCTGTTTGTTTTTTCTGAACTCTTCGTAGCGGTCTGTGAAAGGTATCAACACTGAATCTTGTTGCACCGCGCTCGTGCTATCTTTAGCTAATCTGTCTGCCGCTTCATTGCCTGTTACGCCAACATGTGATGGTATCCAGTAGAATTTTATAAAGTAACCATCATTGTTTAAGTGATAGTAGTTATATTTTCGTTTAATTTCAAAGATGTGCGGATTGGTTTTCGGTGTAAATTTAAGTGATTGTAGGCTTAAGAGGGCGCTTAAAGAGTCGGAGAACATTATGTAATTTCGCTTAGGGTTTTTTATAGCTAGATCGAGGGCAGTAGATAACGCAATGCACTCAGCTGTGTATACTGAACAATTCTTGTTGATAGCTTTACCAATACTTATTTTTAATTCCGGACAGATGCATGCTACTCCTGAAAACTCAGCGTAGTCCCTTTTACTTCCGTCAGTGTACACAGCCATTACATTTTCGTTTGCCAGAAGTTTATTAAGTAAAGCATTCGGAGATCCGGTAATTTGGAGTTTTTTTCCGAGTTTTGTGTTTATTGGTATGCTTGTTTTAATAGTTTCATATTCCTGCGGATATATATCATACAAGTTATACTGTGTATCCGGATTCAATATTTCGTCACTGCATATACTTAACGTTTGTGTTTTTCTTTTTTTCTTTTCGTACTTTTTATTTTTTAAGACCGAGTTATATCTCCGAACGCTTTCGCGTGTTAGCGATTTATCATTCGAAATGGCTTTTGTAACGAAACATTTGCATAAAAATTCAGTGCGATCTGCTATTAATGGAAGCTTTGATTCCGCAAGCACAACAGTTTTTGGCGTGCTGATCCTATAACCTAACGCCGCTCTTATAGCCGAGAACTGTATCTGCTCTAGTTTTCCTCTAAGTGTTTTTTGGGTGGAAAAATAAATGAAGCTACCATAATCTACTATCGACCGGACATAACTTTTATAAAGCATGACTAGTGTTTGCGGATCTGAACCCCACCATGTACTGCATAGAAACTTAATAATATTGATTGCTTTCATACACTTTTTTTGTACATAGTTAACACGTTGCGTGAAAGTAAATTTATAATCTAACACAATTCCTAGAAATCGCACGGTTTCGCTAGATTTTATTGTATAATCTTCGATGATTATTGATGTTTCTCCTGGTAATATTTTTCCACTGTTGGAATGGATTAGAACAGTTTTTTGAGGAGCTAAGCTTACTCCTACGTCTGTTAGGTTTTTCTTTACAATGTTTACAGCTTTTTCGACAGCATTGCGACACTTTTTTGGTGTTGAGAAGTTTGAGTATATTGCTATGTCATCAGCAAAATGTGATATTTTAACACTTTTGGGAAGGTTGTCCATGATCTTTCTTACGTAGATGATATATAACAGAGGGCTCAGGACTCCGCGTTGGGGTACTCCTTTGCCCACTGTTCGAAAGTTTTCTCCTATAATTTCCGAAAATATGTTTGTTTCATGTATAATAAATTTGATGAACTTCAATAGGTTTTCAGAACAATCGATCTCCGCCAGTTTATCCAATAAGATATTACAGTTTACGTTATCAAACGCACCGCAAACATCAAGGAATGCTGCCAGTAATGATATATCTTTCATTAGTGTCTCATTGACGCTTAGTGCTAAATTAGTTAGATTATCTATACAGGACTTTCCTTTTCGAAATCCTGTCTGACGTTTTGGTAAGAGCTCATTGGTTTCACGCCACCATTGCAGTCTATTTTTAATTAGGGTTTTGAACAGATTGCATAAGTACGACGTAAGAGCTATGGGCCTGGCCGCTTTTCCATCGGGTTTATCTATGAAATGTACATATGAATCTTTCGAACTACTGGGATAATCGTTTGCGGAGTACATTCCGTTGTATATATCGAGAAGCAATTAGTGGTATTTAACTGGCGAATTTATAATAATCTCATAGTCTAAACCATCGATTACCGGTGCTGACTTTATATTTTTAGATTCAAGGGCGCTATTGAATTCGTAAAAATCAAATGGCGCGTCGAAAAACTCATTTGTATTGCATTTCGGTATATACGAAGGGTTTGTAGACGCCCATGGGGGATTGATTTTTTCTAGAGCAGGTTCAACTTTATGGTATCTTGGCAGATTATCCGGATTGTGATGACTTGTTCTAAAAGTAATTGTTCCGGCAAAATTTTTATAATAGTCTTTTTTAACCGTTTTAAACGTTTTTATGGCTATAGCATGTATTCTCTTATATTCGATTAAGTCGGTTAGTTCCAAGGTAGTTTCCCATTTTTTGTAAGCATCTTTCCTTTGTCTTTTCACCTTGTCACACTCACTACTCCACCATGCTATTGGATTGCGTATTTTTTTCGGGTTTACGAATTTCGACTTTGGGTTGCTGAAAATAATTGATTCTGTTAAGATCGTTGTGAAAATATCGTATTTTTCATGAGGAGAAAGGTTGGCGTAATTCTTTTGTAGAAACTGAGTGTATTTTTCGTTCAGTGCCGTTTTATAATGGTTCCAATCAGTCCTGACTTTTTTTATTTTAAAGGATTTTTTAATATATCTACTTTTCTGGGTTTGTACTTCAAAAGAGATAGGAAAGTGGTCAGAGCCATAGGTCTCGTCGTGCACTTTTACTGTTATTTTATCAGCGATTTTCATAGTGGAGATGATCAAATCTATATTTGATTTAATATTCTAATTAATATTTACATATGTTTGAGTGTCTGCATTGTGTATGAATAGATCGTGTTCATCGACACTTTGAAAAAGTCTGTCACCGTTCGGATCAGTTTTTGTGCAGTTCCACAACTGATTATGCGCATTAAAATCTTCCGCTAATATACAATTTTTACTTTTATGTAAGTTATTAATAATCATATCCCATTCGTCTTTCATTAGCGCGTTGCCCGGAGATCTATAGCAAACATATAATTCAAGCGACGGATTTGTATTTATTATTCGAATACCACACATTTCAATAGACGCGTTCGGTTTAGTAATTCGGAATATTAAACAAGCGTTTAATAATTCTGTTTATTGGAGATTTTAAGGTGGAATCTGTGATCGTGTCGTGTATGTCATGAAGCATAACTGATAGCGATGCAGTCTCTGTGGTGTGCGAAAGTGCCAGTTCTGGAATTTTTCTATTACCATACGATTCACATAGAAACTTTGAAATACTTTCTAAATTTAGTGGGTATGCGTTTGCATTTAGTTAGATGTGTTCGCTTACTAGCTGCAATTTCGCGAGGACGTCAGAGACCTCAGGTTTTTTAAGGTCATTGGTTGTTTTTTCTGTTTTTTTTTTCTTTATCACTTTTAATATTTTAGTGCTGTTTTCCGTTGAAGTGAGGTTGCTGCTCGAAGGTGGTCTCTTGTTAGAGATAGGAGTCATTGTGAACAAATCTTGAGGAAGTATTCCAGCTTGATTGTTGCCCTGATAACTAGAATTCGGTTGGGTATTATTAATTTGTGCTGGCGCAGCAGATAAGGCTATTTCTTCGTGCGATGTGTTGTTGTTTACTGTTGTGGAATTTATTGGAAATTGGCTTTGATTTATATTGTTATCGTCGTTCGGATCAGGCTTGTTTTGGAAATGTTTAGCTACATGCCCCTCCATTTTGCATACGAAGCATTTAAAAGTTGCCGTACTTGGATATACATAGTATGTAACATCTTCGTAGTTAATTTTCAGGAGATCTGGTAATTTTGAAACATCGTTAGGGTCAATATATGT